>NJDC01001459.1:189472-201100 GCA_002245475.1 Calephelis virginiensis
AATTTGAAAAATACGCTATTATTAAAACATCGATTTTCACAACGGACTACAAGAACTTTTATATTATGTTACTTGATGCTACGGAACCCTTCATGGCCAAGTCCGTCTTGCACTTAGCCGAATTTTTGAGCAATTGTTTTGGTCTGGGTTTCCTATGAAGAAAACATTTCTTGCCTCTTTGCCTGGCAACAAAACCCTTGATGGTGTTTTAATAACTAAAAAAGACGCTTTATATATGTTGCTAAATCATAAAGTAGAAATTAATTTTATAAAAGTTAAAATAAAAAATTGTGTTATTTAGAAAAAAATACCGTAAAAAAGCGCAGTGTGCTTTTTTGAGTAATTTATAGCCTTACGCAGGCGCGTGTAACGGAAACTTTCAAAAGGTAACATTTTGGGTTAGGCGCGAGATCCTGAAGTTTCTGATCACTATAATCTAAATATATTCTTTGTAAAATTGTTTTTTTGTCTCCTGTCCTTGCTAAAAGTGAAAATTTACATTTCAATCCCACCCTTTAAAGTGTGTGTAAACATGGAATCTTACTGTTGTATAAACATTTAGATACATACGAAATTAATAAAAGCGTCTTCACTGTTCTCTGCTGCACTGGAAGATACCTTGAAGCTTCTGGACTCGAAAAGACTCAGCATCAATATCAACGGCGAGTACAGTACTCACCTTCGATTCGAAGATGGTATTGTGGTTATGGCGGAATCCCTGGAAGACTTGAGCAAGATGCTCGGTGACCTCGATAAAGTTTCCCAATAGGTGGGTCTTAGGATGAACTTGGACAAGACGAAAGTCATGTTCAACGTTCATGTTGCACCTATACCAGTTCACGTTGGGAACTCAATTCTTGAAGTTGTTGATCAGTATGTGTACCTAGGTCAAACTGTTTAGTTAGGTAAATCCAACTTCAAGAAAGAGGTCGATCGCCGAATCCAACTCCGATGGGCAGCATTCGGGAAGTTAAAGGTTATCTTCTTGTCCAAATTACCGCAGAGCCTAAAGTCGAAAGTCTTCGACCAGTATTTGTTACCGGTGATAACATATGGAGCTAAGACTTGGCCGTTAAATGTGGGCCTCTTAAATAAGTTCAGAGTCGCTCAGCGTGCTATGGAGAGAGCTATGCTCGGTGTTTTTTTGCGCGATATGATCCGTAATTCGGTGATCCGCAAGAGAACGAGAGTAACCGTCATATTCCAGAGAGTCAGCAAGTTAAAAAGGCAATGGGCAGGCCACATTGCTCGCAGAACCGATAATCGCTGGGGAAGAAAGGTTCTCGAGTGGTGGCCCCGTACCGGAGGACGTAGTGTTGGACGACCTCCCACCCGGTGGACTGATGATCTGGCCAAAGTCGCGGGGAGTCGCTGGTTACAAGCGGCTGGTGATATTGATTTTTGGCGCTCTTTGAGGCCTATGTCCAGCAGTGGACGTCCTCGGGCTGATAATGATAGGTTCTATATATAGGGATATAGCTAGGCTTACGTTCAGTAGAAGACGTCCTGTGGCTGATTTAATGATGATGATAATGATGAGTACATTGTCAAATCAAAAATATGTCATTAACTCATTAACTAAGAAGCAAGTATTTGTAAGTATAACGAGTAAGCGTAAGTGTAAGCATTTTAATAAATTGTTTCTAGCAAGTATTTGTACCTTCAGAATGCTAATGTATCGTTTGCTTTTATCACGACCATGCCATAAATTCCCATGGGAGATTTACGTAGCTGAGTCGTCGGCCAGTTAAAAAGTAAGGAAGGTTTGCATTTCCCCGCACAAAAACACGGAGTCCACAGTTATCGTTTGTTGACAACCATTTTGATTCATCCCTCTATATTTATCGTATTTATGCACAAAAACACGGAGTCCACAGTAAGCGTTTGTCGAAAACCATTTTGATTCACCCTCTATATTTATCGTATTTATGCACAAAAACACGGAGTCCACAGTTAGCGTTTGTCGAAAACCATTTTGATTCACCCTCTATATTTATCGTATTTATGCACAAAAACACGGAGTCCACAGTTAGCGTTTGTTCAAAACCATTTTGATTCACCCTGTATATTTATCGTATTTGCGATTTGAAGTCAATCGTCTCACGTCATTGGTTATTTGAATGAATCCACGCATCCCATTGCGTGTCGCATGACATTACATAGGCTAATTTTGTTCGGTATTTTGAGTCATTTTTAGACGGATGCTATTTGTCTATGGCGTCTAATATTCTAAAATTGGAGACAGTAAATAGTTTTTTACAGAGGGACTTATGATGTTTAAACTGTTGTTTTAGCTTTACCGGGCCACCCAAAAATGGCTGCACTCAGAGACGTTTATTATCTTTAAATTGGTCAATAAGTTGATATATCCTATGCAAAATTGTGAATAAATACTACACATCTTCAAGCCAAGTTTCTCTAGGTAGGCAAAGAGGCATTGCCACATCTCACGATCACGTCTGGCTTCCTCCGCCTTCACTACCCTTTATAATATAAACACGTCAGTTTCGAAAACCATCCTCGGATAATATTTGAGCGATTTGACCGTGGAATGTCAACTTGGGTCTCCCCGGGTACCTATATCCATTCAAATTTGCCTTGTATATCTGCTTTGTAAATCCTTCATTCTTTCGACATGACCGAACCAGCGGAGCACGCCCTTTTTCATTTTAGCACCAACACTTTCTTTCAACCCCACTCTTTCTCGGACCTCCCTGTTACGAATGCGATCAGCGGGTGTTACACCACAGGTTTTCCGGGGGCTCTCATTTCGACTTCGACCCATTAAGGTTCTATTGTTAATTATCTTTTTGATAAGAACGCCATCTCCATTTATGAAGACAAACTTCTTCGTTTTTAAACATTATAATTATAACGTATTTTTATTTTAGCACTTGCCCTGTGCTTGGGATAAATTTTCTATAAATTTTAAAGAAAGAAAAAATTTCGCCCCAGACAGGATTTGAACCTGTAACCTTTCGTCTCAAGCCGACGAATGCTCTAACCAATTGAGCTACTGAGGATTCAAGTCCCGTGGCGAAATTTTTAATTCCTTTCTAACCCGTTAACGTACGTTGCGAAAAACGAAAGTTATGGCCATTCTAAAATGTGAATTTCATCTGTAATGATGAACTCATTTGGTGGGTACTCAGAATTGTGTATCTATAGGACATAACTACCCGCGTTAACGGGTTAGAAAGGAATTAAAAATTTCGCCACGGGACTTGAATCCTCAGTAGCTCAATTGGTTAGAGCATTCGTCGGCTTGAGACGAAAGGTTACAGGTTCAAATCCTGTCTGGGGCGAAATTTTTTCTTTCTTTAAAATTTATAGAAAATTATAATTATAGTTTGTGCGCCATCATTTATCGGTATTAAAATTTTTGTTTGTGCTTATGCATGGTATGTATAATGTATATAATGTTTTATTTTTGATTTAATGCTCTTTATAAGCATCATTATTGAAAAATATTAGCGTTCTGCACTTCTCCTACTCATAAACTATAAGTGTGACAAATTTCGTACTCCTCCGTCAGCGCAATTTTCGTAAAAAGGGGTCCAAAGTTTTTGCTTCACGTATTAATATATAGATTATGATAAACACCCAGATCCAGAAATACAGACATTTATGTTAATCTCACAAATGCCTGCCTCTGTTGAACATTGAATCATAGCCTTGAAGATATTCGGTAGCGTTACGCGTTTACACTAACTATTCTACCAATAAAACGGTCAAACTTAAAAAAATAGAATTGTAAAAAAATATCTTTCAAAAATACAAGATAAAGAAAAATGTTTGTTTATTAAGTTAATACAGTTAATAAAAATGCAAATTTTAAATGGCTTCCATAAATCATTCATCTATAATTGCTAATTGTATTTCAGTTGTAATACAATAGCGGTATGAAAAGTATTTAGCCATAAAACCGTTTAGCATTTGCTGCATATCGAATTTTATTAGTGTTCATAAATCATGTATAATTGCTGTCATTATATTACCAGGAGTTTGCGATACAAACTCGTTAATGTTGAGAAATTAAATTACCAAAGTTTATGTTTAGTTTAAAGGTCGGTATAGAAATTCTTCCCGAACGAAGGTGAAAGTTCGAGGTGATATCCAACTATTCCTATCTAGGGTATACTAATAAACCAAGCTTTACCAACAATTACTCCAAGTGGTACGGGCTTCGCGTGCTTGGAAGAAAAAGTCAATGTCACATTGTTTTATAGGTCATTAACGTGTTGACAAAAGCATTTTAACTTTGTTATGATTTAACATTGCAATCTATGCCAAAGAATTTAAAACTTAACTGGTACGCAAGAAATTAGCAATTCTATTTTGGGGCGATTAATTATATTACTACTGTTAGAAGAGCTATTTAATTTTATTATTTTTTATTTCTCTTTCTTTATTTATCTCTCTCTCGTTTATTTCTCTTCGATTAGCGACAGAATGGGCCCTGCCACAACTACAGCAAGCATTTTAAAGTATCGGTGTAAAGAAAGTGGCCATTATCATGACCATGGATTTTAAGACTATTAATTCATTAAATCACTTCCGCTTAAAATAAATTACAAATAAAGTGACCTGATTATTTTGTTTTACAGTGTTAAATTATACAAATATTTTTACAATCAAATGGAACATTTCAAATATTACGAAAACCAAATGAAACAATTACATGATATTATTAAAACACAAGTAATGTTACTGTGCAACTTAGCGTTTCTATAAATGGATTGAAAGTCAATAATAAAATTATAACGAATAAATATGACTAACACTACACAGTATCTCAGTATCAGTTCTCTATCCCTATGTTCCTTTAAAAGTATGGAACTAATTAAGATGCGGTTTTTTAATAGATAAAGTGATTGAAGGAAAGGTTTATGTGTATATTTTATACCCGAGCGAAGCCGGGGCGGGTCACAAGTGCGTGCATAAAAATCAGTCGCTGATTTAGTTTTGAAGCAACTGCACCTTATGTATGCAAGATGTTTATGTAGATATGAATGAATTAACACAATATTATAATGACTTAAAGCATTTGCTGTATATTTGTCCAATAACCATTTGAATTAAATAGCGTTTCTGAATTTTATATTTTGATATAATGATACGAAATATAGAAAGAAATTGCAGGATCTAAAACCTGGGAAGGTAAAAAAAAAGATTTGTAAGTTTTTTTTTGCAATAATTAGAAAACCATAAAAGTTACACATAACATTTTATGGTTACATACATATTTTCAAACTATAAATGTAGAATTTAATAATATCATACATAAAAAAAGCCATGTTGCTCTTTTCCACTGGTCAAAATTTTAGTTAACAGTTACTTAACTGTGAGTTAACATCCCTAAGGCTTAAATAGGCTTTAAACTATATTTTCTCCGTTTTTGGTATGATTGAAGAAAGACATAATTCTATACTAGTGATCAGACTGCTAAAACGATTTGAAAGGTTTTTCTTGCAATAACTAGAAAATCATAAAAGTTACACTAAAAAAGTTACATTAAAAAATATGTAGAACTCAAAATTATACATAAAAAGGTTAGATTAATATTTTATCCAGTCAAAAGTGTCTCAGTTAGGCCTCCCTAAAACATGAATACTCTTTCTCAGATTTTGATATGATATATGATACCTTAAACGGATAATCGGCGAATTAAACTTAAATAGGAGGGTATAACTTCGGACAAGATTTAGTTTTAGGAGGGGCTAAAGAAGTGGTAATTTGAACTATTCTCATTTTTCTATTTTTTGTCTTTGTGGTCTAGAGGTCTAGTGTTGAACTTGACTTCATGCGGTCCCGGGTTCGATCTACGGGTTAGGCAACAGACATAAAATATGTTTCTACAATTATCTAATAAAAAATCTTGGGATTGGATATATAGACGGTTGACCACAGGTTTGCCACCCATCACTTAGTGGAACTTGATGTCTTCGGCTGATCGTGGGTACTGTGGTTGTACTTCTGCCAATGTTTTCGGGGAAACGGGCATAAGGATACTTTGTTTCTTTTTATCCAACTACAAAACGTAGAGAAGGGTAATGTAAGTCAGCTATTTATTACATTAATTATGCGCTTGTAATTATTATATTTTCGATTCTAGTCCACCATGTTTTCACCTGCCGTTAGAATATGCAAAGTTGGTGTCAGAATGTTCAAGACTCCAGAGAAGTGACGAGATAGCAGGGTCCAGCGTCGTCTGGATACACAAACCAGTAGCCCAAAGTCAGGGGAGAGGAATATTTCTTTTTCGGGTAATGATTCTCTACTATGTTTAATTTTCCATTGGTCAAATATTTTATCATCTTTTTAGTTAATTTTCAAGTTTCTTTTTATTATATCCAACGTGTGGTGTACAAAGAGGTACTTTAATAAATATTTAATTATGACTTTGGATTACACTTTAATTATTGATTTTAACATACCTTATTATTATATTTATGTTTTATTTGTTTACGTATAGTTACGATTAATATTATGCCTTCCATTTTATTTTCACAGCTTTATTTTTTGATTGGGCAAGAAGAAGTTTTATGCAGTTAGAAATAAGCTCGCTTTTTTGCATTTTTACTTCTTCTATAATTTGTGTAAATAAATAATAATTATCTATTTACCATATAATGCTCAGATGCTAGGTTAAACATATTTTAATTAAATGTCTATTATATACATATACATTTAATGTATATTGAATTTGTTGAAATTTAACACATTTCTTTAAATACCATATAACTTTATATCAAAACCAGAGAGCAAAGCAGAGTTAGAGAAAGAAGGATACGTAAAAAAGATAGATAAGTATATATAATAGAGGCAGAGAAGCGTATTTGTTTGAAAAAAAAATAAAATAATATTTTGTTATATGTTATATTTAATTTGACTTGTTGAGTATACGTATACTAAGAGAAAACATCAAACATACATTTAAGTCCATCGAAAATCAGATCCGTTGTTTATAAGCGGGAAAACATGTAGGTTACAGACTCAATTCCCGGCCACAGAATAATAGTACCTATCTACATTTGACCGAAGGCCTATGTTATAGTAATGACACTAGCCAGTGGTAGCGATTATAGATTATAGATTAGTACAGGGCTTCCCAAACTGTGCGTCGCGACGCCCTGGGGCGTCATGGCCCTGTCCCAGGGGCGTCACTTGTCAATGCTACCGAGTTGGTTATCCGAGTCTAAGAACCAGTTACTAGAATTACACTTATTATAACTGGTATTTTTATGGTCCATATGGTGCGGGCTGTGTTAAGAGAAGTCATAAAAAAATTGCTTGTACTATACAGATGGCAAGTATATGATCTGGGGGAGCCCATTCTTCTCTGACACTGTTAACGGGTTAAGCGGCATCGTTAAAAAATAGCATGTCCTAAGGGCGTCACGGAACAGATAAGTTTGGGAAGCCCTGGATTAGTAGATAATTAGTTGAAATGATGATGATAGCTACTTGTAAGTTCACAAATAGAACTAGTTAACCCAGGAATGCAATAATTTGATACAATAGTAGAAAGCGTACGTTGCAAATAGACGAGTGCATGACGTTTAGGCTCAGTCTAAACAAAGTACGTCAAAACACGCGAACACGTTTCGTACAACCTACTAAATATCTACTAGATTCCTGAATTGCAAAGTAGTTGAATGATTCATTGTTTGTTTTTGTATTTCTCATCTACATATTAGCCTTGTAGAAGTAGTCAAATCCTATCAAAATCTTCAGCATTCAACTGCTGCTTATACTGTGATGCTATCGTGTTAGTTCGGACTTCTTTTGCAGAGTAGACCATCTGCCTTTCTGCAAGGCAGAAATGGCTGCTAAGCTTAATGTCACTAACACCGTGACGTCTGACTAGGTAGTAGAGTTTCGTAGCGACTCGTTTGGTTTGGTACCGCCGCCTTACCTGTTCCTGCCGCCATAACGCCAGTGCTTGCAGTCGACGAGTGCGAGTTCGGATTATAAGATAGGCGGTAACTTACTTTTGCTTGAGGCCTAACATCCCGGCATTGGATTGGTAACGCACCTATGGTGTCTAGGCGTGAATGCTTACCATCAGAAAATCCGTCTGCTTGTTTTCCTTCCAATAATACAAAAAAAATATAAACAAAAATCCTTAAATGCTAAACCGAAATCCTAACCTATCTTTCTAAAAAATAACTATTAAAATCGGTTGACTATTGACGGAGCGATAGCCAAACATACAAAAATAACAAACAGTCGAACCTGCAACCTGAAAATAGGAAGAATTTTTTGAGTCTTAAAAATGTATGCATTAATAAGTGCAACTCGAAAAATGCTTGCAGGATCTTGATAAAATTTACGTAGAACAATTTCGAAAACATTACCTATGTTTCGTAAAAATAATTATCAAATCACGACGTGGTACCTAATGAAATAAGGTACATCTTAAAGTTTATAACAGTTTAAATCACTACCTACGGAACATGGTAACATTTAAACTCTTTCAAACTTTAAAAAATACAAAAAATTGAAAATGGGCCATCTTAAGAAGTGGACTATCTTAGGCACAAGTACCTTAGTTGGAGTCGAATTTTACAGTTTAATTGCGCTTATTTATGAATATAGAATTAGTAGCTAATGCATACCTAATAGATTTTATCAATATTAGTAAGTATTTTATATCTCGATTATGTAAATAATTCTTAACCGCCCATGTCTAGGTTAAGTATACCTAATTTTATTAATTTGAGCGAAGAAATAAATAAGGTTTGGATAAATAATAGGTTTCCATATTTTAAACGTTTCCACGGGTGAGATTAATAAACACCTAACTTGCAGGTACAGTTACGGGCAATATTTAGTTCTAAATAAAATGTTGATCCCAATTTTGTTCCAGAGTGTATGCGAGATGCGTTGTGGAACTCCAGCTGTGGTTCAAAGATACATCGAACGGCCTATACTTATAGCCGGCTACAAGTTCGACCTCCGGATATACGTGTGTGTTCCCGGCTACAGACCTCTTACAGCATACATGTATGCGGAAGGGCTGGCTAGATTCGGTTAGTATTTTGAAATTCAAATTTACTCCATTCATGTGAATCTATACAAAGATTCTTGTGAGGAGTTTTTCTAATTCTAAAAACTACCACCGGAACGGAACGCAGCCACTCATTGAAAAGATCCCGCGAAAGAAACTCAATGGGCTTGTCTTTTTTTTTATAAACCTAATTAACAAAAGTATATTTCATATATAATTTGTAGAGATATGAGGGGCAATTAATCCCTAGAATTTCTGTTTTTGAAGAATTCTGCGATCTTAAAATAACCTTTACCATGTAACTTAAATTTAATAAGTAAAGTTAAATTTTATAAGTAAAAATTTAATTAAATAAGTATTAATTAATAAATTAAATTTAATAAGTAAAAATTTAATAGTAAGTCTTTAATATATATGCTCGGGAAGTTTGTTGTAAAATTTAGAATACATCATCACCAAAGCATTAATCTCGGTGGTCTCAGTAGGAACCCAAGGTCTTTTGTTTTACTCCTCTACTTCTCATGGTTTTTGATGTTTTTGATAATGGGTCCATTGGCACATCTTACTTGTCTTTCCGTGATTTCGGTGTGAATGAAAGTATATAAACCGTTCAAATTAAACGTGTATGCGAAATTTCAGCTCAACGTTCAGCTTTTACAGTAGTTTAACATTTACTTACTAGACTTTATTGACTGGGATCTATTCAATTTGTTTTTTTACTTGTTCGTTGCCTCTTATTTCAAATATTTAGAATTTTTCTATAGATGTTTTTGACGCGCTCATTCGTTTTTATATTCTTATTCGTAATTAGACTTCCTTGTGACAAAAAATGCATTTCCCTAATAGACTAAAGGTCGCCTTCCCAACCCAAAGCTGAGAAGTTACTCCACATGTATATTTTTTTCATTTTGAGATTTAGTTTTATTACTTACTAGCTGCCTATTCCGGCTTCGCTCGGATGTTAATTTCTTTGATTATAAATTAAGATGTAAGCTATCTTATCTTTCAAGTTGGATCAAACTGCACACGGCGTGCAAATTTGATTCAAATCGGTTAAGTAGTTTAGGAATCCATCGCGGACAAACAACGTGACACGTAATTTATATATATTAAGAAGATTGTTATATGTATAGAGTCACGCTAAGTATGACAAGGGTTTACGTCGTTGGACCATATATTTACAAACATGTATAATGTTACAGGTACAGACAAATATACTCTATCTGATATACATAATCCATACCGCCACTTGACCAACTCTTCCCTAAATAAAACCGGACCGAGGTACGCTGAGTGCAAAGACAGAATTGGCAGTGGTAAGTTCTTTCTTTTCTTTCTTAGGTTTTGGCCTTCACGTTAGTTATTAGCCATTAGTCAAGTAGTAATTTGCATAAAATTTTATTTCAATTTCAATTAATTTTAATAAGTCATCAGTCATAAGTCGTCAGTAAGTTATGTCAGGCTCTTGGGTAAAACGGTGGCATTTTTACACAAGCTCATGTAATATACGATAAATATACGATACGCTAATTTCTTCATGATTATTTCATTTGTGCACTTTTACTGAACAAAATTGTACAAAATGCCACCAAAATTGACTAATTTCACTCAATATTAACACGAATTTCAATAATTATGAAAAAACTGCGACCATCTTTTCTCTCGATGGCGCCAAAACTCCGTGGTAAGTTATTTATTTATAAAATTTTTGGCATTGGCGTCAGCATCTGCCATTAGTCAAATATAGTTTGTTTGCATTAAGTTTAGTGATTTAGCAAAATCGGGCTTAAGTTGTTTAAAATTAGTAACAAGTCGTCATAGGAAGTAATGTCAGGATCTAAGGTAAAGCAGTGGCCTCTTTACTCAAGCTCATTTATGGCAAATATTACTTACCTATCTAAGATAAGAGATAGGGTACTTTGGATACCAGGCATACCACTGTTTTTTTTCAATAATTAACACAAATATCTTAGAAACAAAACTATAGAAGGCCTATTTCGGTCTGTAGATAGGTTATTAATATTGGCCGTTGGTGAGATTTGGCGGATAGACACGAGGAAATACAAGATACCTTTTTTATTCAAAAATGCTTCACTTGTGCATCCTGAAGGATAGCGCCCATTTGGACGAGCCGGGACGGGGCCTATCGCAGCGCAATAATCCGCCTAGATCGCTTTCATAGGTTTTGTATGAAGCAACCTCTACTTTGCCGGGGCGCGTCGGCGCGGATTTAGCCGCGGCAGATTTCCGCGAGGCGCCTCGCGCACATGCCCCGATGCGGCCTACAACGACCATAGATCGCGATATCACTATTAAGAATAGAGCACTAATGGCATTTTAACGGTAAAGTTACGTATAAACCGCTACTTTCCATACTTCACGGTTTTAACATTAAGTAGCCTCTTTATTTCTCTGCTCTACTCTTTGACGCCAAGTAAGAGAAAACCGCCGATGAGATGCGGCCCGGCCCACTTCAGTGTGCTTTGCAATGCAATTGTGCACGACGACCAAAAGACAATGTAGCATATGACCATAGACAACTAGACGGTATCGGCGGGAGTGACCCAATCCGAAGGATGGCACGCGGTGGTACCTTACGGACATTTCGAGTCTAA
>NJDC01001459.1:203364-216818 GCA_002245475.1 Calephelis virginiensis
TTCGCGTTAGTATTTAGCCATTAGTCAAGTAGTAATTTGCATCAAATTTTATTTCAAGTTCAGTTAATTTTAATTAGTCATCAGTCATAAGTCGTCAGTAAGTCATGTCAGGCTCTTGGGTACAACGGTGGCCTTTTTACACAAGCTCATGTAATGAGTTTTGGCGGCAATGAGGAAATACACGATACGCTAATATCTTCATGATTATTTCATTTGTGCACTTTTACTGAACAAAATTGTACAAAATGCCACCAAAATTGACTAATTTCACTGAATATTAACACGAAATTCAATAATTATGAAAAAACTTCGACCATCTTTTCTCTCGATGGCGCCAAAACTACGTGGTAAATTATTTATTTATTAAATTTTTGGCATTGGCGTCAGCATCTGTCATTAGTCAAATATAGTTTGTTTGCATTAAGTTTAGCGATTTAGCAAAATCGGGCTTAAGTTGTTTAAAATTAGTCACAAGTCGTCATAGGAAGTAATGTCAGGATCTAAGGTAAAGCAGTGGCCTCTTTACTCAAGCTCATTTATGGCAAATATTACTTACCTATCTAAGATAAGAGATAGGGTACTTTGGATCAGTTACCAGGCATACCACTGTTATTTTTCAATAATTAACACAAATATCTTAGCAACAAAACTATAGAAGGCCTATTTCGGTCTGTAGATAGGTTATTAATATTGGCCGTTGGTGAGATAGACACGAGGAAATACAAGATACCTTTTTTTTCAAAAATGCTTCACTTGTGCATCCTGAAGGATAGCGCCCATTTGGACGAGCCGGGACGGGGCCCATCGCAGCGCAATAATCCGCCTAGATCGCTTTCATAGGTTTTGTATGAAGCAACTAGTGTTGTTCAAAACCGCTATAAACGAAAAGCACGCTACAGACTATAGACTATAAATTTTTAGCACGCTTTTTTATACGCTATGCTATAGCACGCTATGTCAGGAAGCGTGTCCAGCCAGCAGAGCACGCTAAATTTCGTAGCAGGTTATCTGTGCCATAGCGCGCCTAGCGCCGCGTTAGTCACATGACACATCGCGCAGCGTTGGCAAAAGCGCGGGTCGTGTCGGCGCGATCGTATATTCGTGGTAGATTTCATAGCGTCATAGCTTTATAGCTTCAGAGTAAATAGCGCGCGCTAGGAACTAAATCAAATTAGCGCGCTATAATATTATGCTATGCGCTATATTAACCACCACTAGAAGCAACCTCCACTTTGCCGGGGCGCGTCGGCGCGGATTTAGCCGCGGCAGATTTCCGCGAGACGCCTCGCGCACATGCCCCGATGCGGCCTACAGCGACCATAGATCGCGATATCACTATTAAGAATAGATCACTAAAGGCATTTTAACGGTAAAGTTTCGTATAAACCGCTACTTTCCATACTTCACGGTTTTAACATTGTGTAGCCTCTCTATTTCTCCGCTCTACTCTTTGACGCCAAGTAAGAGAAAACCGCCGATGCGATGCGGCCCGGCCCACTTCAGTGTGCTTTGCAATGTAATTTTCCCCGACCCGACACGCTCCGCTCCGTCAACAATGGGCGCCGTCCTTAACTGAACAAAATTGTGCTAAATGCCACCATTATTTACTAATTTTACTCGATATGTACACGGATTTTAATAATAACGAAACAAACTGTGACCATCTTTTCTCTTGGTGGAGCTAAAATTCTCAAAAGGATGCTTTCATGTTGATTAATCAAATATTATTATAGTATAGTATATATAGATCGGCCTACTTGGCATAACATTTTTAAATATTCTCAATGTGTATTTGCCACCTGTGGTGCTATGTGTGGTCTTATGTGTGATTTTGTGTATTAAAAGTCTAGATTTGCATTCAAAAATAGCATAATACACGGTACGGTATATTTATACACGGCCACCGCATCTCCAGATGGTAATATTTCATATTTTAATAGTAAAAGTATTTTAGAAATAAAATTCCTAATGTCAGCCTAACTCCTCTTATACGGTTGAAACAAGATGATTTAAATTTTGTGTATTTCACTGGGTTTCTGGTAGCACTGCTGCCGACATTTCACCAAAGTAAGGTCTTACGAGATTTCCGTTTCCAGCAATTTAACATTATAAGGATCTATGTCTGAAATTTTTTCTTAAAAAATATATATTTTAGTTTTCGAAAATGATGATGATTGGCACGCCAGGATCAATTAAAAGTTTAAGATTTAGTTTTTAATAATTTATATTTTATGGACTTCGTCTACATTAAAAATTATCAAAACAAAATGACTTATTTTTATAGAAAACAGTATTTTAAATGCAAGGGTGACTGAAGTAGGTTTTAGCAGTGAATTTTAAAGTTATTTATTTAAATCCCACAAACAATTAAGATAAACACCTTTACAGATTATAACAATTGGTAATAAAGCACTCTAGTGCAGAAAAACAGCAGTAGCTTGTAAACTTTTTCATTTCCACCCTGTTTTGTTACATAGCTGCTCATCTAAATTTATGGGTCACGTATAGATGGCAGTGTTTTAAACAGAAGTTGGCGCCATCGAGAGACAGGATTTTCGTAGTTTTGCCCTAGTTATTGGATTTTGTGTTTATATTGAGCGACATTAGTCAATTTTGGTGGCATTTTGTACAAATTTGTTCACTTAAAATGCAAAAATAATATAATAATGAAGAAACTAGTGTATCGTGTCTTTCCTCGAATCGAAACCGAGACCTCATGAAGTCAAGTCCAACACTAGCCCTCACTAGACCACAGAGGCGATTACAATTTCAATATTATGTCGACTAAGTGTACGAAAAAAGAAGCTAGGCAGGACTGCAAATAATCGTGACACTTTCTACTCGAAATTATCTACCTACACGAGAGGGGACTTGGCATGAATCTGTATTTTCATAATAATATCTTAACTAAGTGTGACAGACTTAACGCGCATGATGAAATTATGGAATCATGCGCGTCCGTCATTGTCATTGAAAATGATTTTTTGTTTAATTAAAAAACTATTACATATGTAAAATTAGTATATAAGTTTGTTATCTGGTGTATGGTGCCCGTGGAAACCTGCAAGATAAAGAATCAGATGCCAATACGATTTCGGCGTCTCAAAAATCATAAAACTATAGTCAATAAGCATATAATATGAAAGATTTAACTTTTAGTTGAATATTTTATAGGGTGCAAGTGGACCCTGAAGCAAGTACGTCGTGCGCTGGTGGGTAGATGGGGAGCTACCGAGTGGTTGGTCTGGCAGAGGGTGAGGGCGCTGGTGACGCTGACGTTACTCGCTCAGGCTGCAGGCACGCCACCTGCTAGAAACTGTTTTGAATTCTATGGATTTGATGTTCTTCTTGATGACTCCTTGAAACCCTGGTTGTTGGAGGTAAATAATAATTTTTATAGAATTTTGTATACTTCATTATCTGCACTTGGCAAATCAGAAGGCAAACTAGCAGCCGCATTTCCTGATAGCAAGAAACTCACACCGCCTAGAGACATCAAAAGTGGTAATGGCGCGTTGCCAACCTGAGGCCGGGATGTTAGGCCTCGAGGAAAAGTAATTAGACCGGCTACTTTATCGTTCTAATTGGAACACGTCAACAACAAGCACTGACGTTATTGCGACAGGAATAGGTATGGCAGTGGTACCAATCCGGGGAGTCGCTGCGAAACTCGGCAACCTAGTCTGATGTCACGGTTCTAATGACGGTAAGCCCATGCTCGCCGAAAGAGTTCGGACCATCACGCGAGAACGGGGGGATATTCTATTTTATACGAACTTGAAACAACACTTGTACTTTTCCACAATACAACAGACTTTGCTGATTGGTAGGGGATGCACAGCAGCAGCTGTAGGCTTTTTACGTTCTTTGTACTTTACTTGAATTAATATTATTAAAATCTTGAAGCTATCAAATTCGCAGATCCAGTTTCAGGCAAAGTGGTAATATTGTCTAAATAAAACTTTTACTTTGAAGATATCTTACTACAAATTAATGTGCTTTCAAAAGTCACTGTGGAAAAGTTGAAAATAAATATCATCTTGAGTTTTTCTGGAATAATCATAGATCTGACGCAAACAACGGTGATGTCTCGTAGATGAAGAGCCCGCGGCGGCTTGATTTTCGTTATTTTATTAATCATGATATTTTCTCTGACAATGTCTCCAACACAGGTAAGAACAAAAAGGGATTGTGAAATTTGGATGGTGGTTACGTTGTGTAACATATTTACTTCTTGTAATATGAACATGATACAAACCTTGTCTATGTTTTTGACTCATTGTAATATAGGGTCCCTAATGATTGTTGCTATATCTTATTTTACTATATATTTTTTCCCACATTTTCTTTTCCATAAAAAATAAACTTATTTGACAACATCCAACTAATCATTATAGTCATTGAAGTCGTCAAATATTGTGAATTTCATAGAAACTTTCTGGCTTTATAAAATAAAAATCTGACCGCCGCCGCCTTTTAGGCCATAATTTAAATAATATAACAATTATTGAATTTATGCTCAAATTAGATATCGCCCTCATCGTCGCTTGTGTACCTTTTGTTTTATCCTCACTCCCTCTGGGGAGTTTTCATTATTTTTAATATGATTTTTTTTGGGAACATATTGGAAGGACAAATAGACTAATTTCCTGATTGAAAGAAATACAAGGGCTTATAAACGCGAAAAGTGGTAATGATTATTTACAAACTTGAGACTGCGTTGCAAAGTATTACCTTGCTTTTACCTTGAAAATAGGTTTTATCAAAAATCATTTGTTGCAGGTGAATTTGTCACCAGCTCTGGCGGCCGATTGCGAGGCTGATGTTATTGTAAAGCAACCGATGTTACATGAGCTGTTTGATCTCCTCGGTCTTCCCATGAGGCACACTGGGCTCTCGTTACTCCAGAATCCAATTACACCACCACATAATAGGTACTTTCGTGTAAACCACACTCGGCAGCCAATTTCAGTCACCTCGTAAACACGACCGCTGTGACTTGTTTGAAACGTTGAGCATACACAAGCCCAAACACACATTGCTAGGGTCCTTGAGTAGGTAACTTTACTGGTTACCATACTTTTCAGACTTTCTACGCGTAATCGTACTTTACGATAGTGTACTGACAAGCTGTGATGCTATGGTGACAGGAATAGTAAAAGTGATGGTCCAACCCGGACAAGTTATAACAAAACTGTTACCTAGTCACGGTCACGGTGCTAGTGAAATAAGACGACGCTCACTTGTTAGGTAAACAGTCTTCATAAAGAACAGTAACAAGATGGGGAAGTATGTTGGTTACAATTTTTTTAAAGAATACTTAATCGTACACATCCGAGTAAAAAAATATACACACAATATTTTTCTATCCATATTTGAAAAGATTCCCTTAAGTTGCAGCTCAGAGGATGAGAGTGGGGGTGCTAGGGACACGTCTTTTATAACTACGCCAGCGCCTAGGAGAGGGGCGCGGTGGTCCCGGCGACGACGACCTATGCCGATACATTGTGTCACCATACAGTCACCTTCCACGGATAAGGTATGGTGTAGTGTAATATTTTTTATAATTTTGGTAATTCTGTAAAGTACAAGTAAAAAATTTTAAGCGAAAAAATTAGGCAAAAAAGTATATGTATAAGTTCTCGTAATGGTTAAAACAAGTATGATCTAGAGCTATAAAGACATAATCTTATATATAAAATTCTCGTATCACGGTGTGCGTGGCTGAACTCCTTCGAAACGGCTTGACCGATTCTCATGAAATTTTGTGAGCATATTGAGTAGGTCTGAGAATCGGTTAACATCTATTTTTTATAACCAAGTGATGAGGGTGAATCACAGCAAAAAAATAGCAGAACAACGTCTGCCGGGTACAACGTCTGCCGGGTCAGCTAGTAAATACTATAAGTGTATCGTGGTCCTGTGGCCGGAGTGTCAAGCCTAATGTGCAAGTCTACCGGCTATTCTACTATTCGGTCATAAAGTTGGTATTGCTAAAATCTGTTATTATACTAGAAGAAAAAGCTGTATTCCGACGCACGAAAAATAATGATGGATGGGTTGGAGAGGACGGAGGAGGGGCCGGTCTACTTCATGGAGCTTGTGAACACACTGGCGAACTACCGGCTCTTCTCGGGATTCGCTCAGGCATGGTTTAGGAGGCGTGGACCCCTTGAGGTTCAAACGTCAGATGGCTGATTAGGCAGTTCGGAAGTTGGCGAACAAGTGCCGTGATTGTGGCGTCGTTCCCAACTGGGAAGGATCAGACTGCCCCATAATGGGGATAAGGTCAAAGGGACAATAGGTTGAGATAAAAAGAACTTCAAGATCAAAAAAAGGGAGCCAAGAAGTGCACGGAAAAGAGTGACTTAGAGCAGATCCCGCGCACCTCCCGCATTTCGGCCATGGGAGGTGGAGGGTATTGTCCTGGAAGAAAGAGCTAAAGTGGTAGATTCCTATTCGTGTTGTTGAACAATATTCTACCACTAGTGAAAGAATGTCATTGTTTTGTGAGGGCCTCAAAATTATAGCAGGTTTTTCCTGTTCCTGACATTTGGGCATTAAACTACGCATTCTGTTATTTCACTGTCCCTTTGCCGAATTCGTTTTTGAAGGCATTTAAGAAGAATTTGTTATAAAAAAGCGAAATATATCTACGGATTCTGTATACTTCAACCTTCATATATCAAGATGATAATAACCCGAGGTTCTGTTGTGGATTTCTGCAACAGGTGTTAGGCTGAATAGCACTTCTGAGTGCTGTCCCATAACAGCAACCGTAAAAGACGCCACGGAAGCGTACATACGTACGTGATGCGAAAATATCAAGCTGCTTAGAAATACCACTTATTATTTTTAGGAGTTATCCGAGAAAAATAAAGAAATACAAAATAATCGAATGTACAAAGCGACACCTGATCCAGTAACTGAAGACGCGGATGTTCAGGTGAGCATTGTCTTGTACCTACACTCATACACGAATGATAAGAGTTTGAATGAGGACCACGAACGTAGAATATTTCCCGTGTTGGTCCGGGATCCTTTGCAGAATAGATCTGCCTTGCTGCCACGCAGCTTGTAGGCGAGCATAGGCTTACTGTCACTAATACCGTAACATCTGACTAGGTGGTAGAGTTTCACAGCGACTCAACCGGATTGGTACCACCGCCTTACCAATTCCTGCCGTCATAACGAAAACTCCGCACGAAATGTGGTAGCTCCATAAATTTGTTTGGATTTGCTGTGTTCCAATTTTTCCATACCTACGAAATTAATCCAAACGTATGTGGCCACTCTTAGTTTTGCCGTTATTTATGCTATTACTCTTACGTTACCGTGCTCTAGTTTGATATGTAAGGCATTTAGTGCATTTACGAAGCTATCTTCAAATCTCGTCCTCGAGTTAATGCATTACATATTTTCTTACAACTGTTTTTCATTAAAATAAATACAAGTGATTCCGTTTGCTTGCTTTATATCATAAGCTCTTGAAAGACGTAATATTTTTAGTACATCAACGTAATAAGTAGCCTCTTCATTTAATCACGTTTTCTGCTTATTAGCTCTTATATCCAGTTATTTTCTTATACCTTCTAAAAGAAGTTATGTCCAAGTGCTGTGTGGCAACTGGCTGTGCAGCGAATCCTTGAAGTTTTCCTAACGCAGGTGTTTGAAAATATCGTGATCTAATGTAGACGTTAAAGCAAATAGGCAGCTTTTTTCTAGCATGTGATGAGCACTTCACTTGTTTGTTGCAATCAAAAACAATTTTTGAAATTCAGCCAGCATCAACATTTCCCGTGGAGCCCGTAGATGAGAGTTGGAGAGGTGGTTACTCAACAGCGGCTTCTCGAAGAAAAATGATGAATGCAAGCTCATGGGGGAACGGCGTATGCTGGAATCGAGCAGTGGGGCGGGTTGGACAGTGGGTGCGCATATACCCTCATAGTTTACCAAACGAAGATCAGGTAATGTTCCACCAGATTCTTTATTAACCCTTATCTTTTCAGAACATTCTCATCTAAAACTGAACGTAGCCCAAATCATTGCCATGACTTCCACGTTTCACAGCTCTATATGCCTATGATTTTGACCAGTTATTTATATTTAACTGTCGTTAACCTTTAAAATAACCTTTCAGAAATTAAAAAAAAGCGTTTGTTTGTTCATGGCATTGATATTTTAGGTAATCTGTACGGCTAGTTTTGGAATCAACGCGTCTTCGTAAGTTTTATTTCTGTCATAATAAGTATCATACATAGGTCCATAGATTCATGGGCATAGAGTGAGTCTAATTGAGATGGGGAAGAAGCAAAAATTAGAATGGCTTCGACGGTTTTTGAAAGTTGATAATTTGTTTCCAAACTTTTTTATTGTTCGTTTGAATAACTTTTTAAAAAACAAATATTCGTTATGAGAACTTTATACACAGAACATTTTAGGTCCACTTGGTAGATAAACCATTTGACTTCATGCCTGGCAGCTCGTAAGAGGCCAATTTGCTCACATTTTAGCTACCTGTGGAAGAAGCCAGAGAAAGTATAGCGCAAGTATCAAAACTATTGCGTGCGGCGCGCGAAGTGTCCCGGGACAACAGTCGAGACTCGCGCGCTTGCCGAGATGTCAACAGAGATGCTGCGCTGGAGGCTGCACTTCGCAAAAAGCTTGATTTTGGACCAAACTTCGAAGTCTGGCTTCCGCCATTTTGATGTGTTCATTATATTTTAAGCTTACTTAGTTAGCTATAATAAATGCTTGCTCAATATTTTGGTGTTTGTGTTGAAGTCATTCAGGTGATAATACCTACTTACTTAAATTGATTATTTTTTATGATCCTTAAACAGACTATTCTTCACTGTACTTCCTCTACACAATGTGTCTGAAGTGAGGAGATAAACGCAAAAGGTGAGCATTAGTTTTCGTCACTAACACCGTTACAATGACAAGGCGGTAGAGCTTAGTTATGACTCATCCGGATTGGTACTAACATCTCAATCAATTCCTGTTACTATGAAGTCTGTGCTCGTTACTACATGTCTCCATTTTGAAGGATTTCGTCGGGTAGCCAGCAAATTAAACAAGAAGCTCAATGTAAGTTGGCATTGCTCCATTACCACCTTTGGTGTTTATAGCCAGCATGAGTTTTGTGCCAAATGATACCCTGGAAAGCGGTTATTTACTGATTTTTGTAACTCAAAAACCCAGTGAAAACAAAAGTTAAGCTCAATGCCACTGAATCAGCTTGATTTTGGACCGCTCTTCGAAAACTGGTCTCCGTCATTTTGATTGGATAATAATATGTATTAGGACCATTCCACACTGTGTATTTTCACCACACTATTTTTTTCCGCGCCTCTTCGTGTAAATGTATCCGATTACAGTATTTTTCACCGCCATTGTATGTGATTCAATATGTGACAGATTCGCGAGAAAAAAATCGCGAGGAAAAAATTCGCAGTGCGTTCTTGACCTAATACATATCATCAAATTACAGAGATCGGTTTTCAAATTCGGTTAAGTTAATTTAATAAACTTGGTTTTAATAAATTTATGCTCGTAAAAGGCGAGAATAGATTAAATGGGTCATCATCAACAAGGCCAGTTGTGTAGAGTGATGTACGGTAACTTTCCTAGATAAGGATCTACCTCCTCATCTGTTCCTTTTTGGGTAAGCTTAGAAGCCTACCCTCGAAATTGAAATCGGGACAAGATGTACCAAGACAGTTCAGCCACTGTAAAACTTTTCTACCTTAGTTACTCATAACTATCATGTGAATTAACTCTCCCTCTGAAAAAGGAGAGACTAACAAATTATGGTAATTGGAATCTCTTCATAGGTTACACAATTTTAGATATGGACATAAAGAGCAGTAGATTAAGCGTCCGTGTTTACAAGTTTTATATATAACTTGACCAATTCTTAGTGAAGGTCAAATTAAGTTTCTTAGTTGAAGGTCATTAATATCAACTGAATTTTAAAAGCAGTTATCATCAATAATCGATTGCGCTGAAATTCAAATGAAAAAAATACAATCGGTTGTCTGTAAAGTCGGTCTACTGACGATAGTTGAACGTGACAATGTCATAAGAACGGAGGCCGATTGTGCATCTTTGTCGCTCGTTCCGCGCTCTCGCTTGCACTTCAAGCCTTAAATGGAACGTCTCAGAGCAAGTGATCAGAGAGAGTCATGTTTTTTGGTGCGTGGAGCCGGCTCCATCGAATTATAAGACGTTGTCACGTCAAAAATTCAAAGCCGATTTTAGGCATATAAATTTATGTTTATTAAAATGTGGCGGAATTGAACTGATATGATGACGGACACAGCTAATGTCAAGGTATAGGAAGTAAGATAAGGGAATTCCTAAAATACACAAAAATATTCCACCGTATTTTGCTTTATCTCATACGTTTTCTACCGCAATTAAAATTATGGATTATGCTCTGGAGAATTGCTTGGTTTTGATTTCCGCCGCTGGATTACCTTCGGACTTCGCCCCAGAGCTTAAGGTTTATGACCATCACCTTGATAGACGGTGGAATTCTACAGTGTGATTCCTAACACAATTCCTACCTAAAACCTAAACCTCCTATAACCTAGCACAAAACTTTAATGGAAACAGTTACGAAAGGGCCACCCCCTTTCATTTCCAAACAGATACGATTTAACTTTAAGAAAGCAACGTCCTCATCGCTTAAAGATCAACAAAGTAGTCACGTAGTCGTGATACTCCTGGTGTAGCGGTAATCACTTACCATTAGGTGAAACACTTAACCTTTTGCCTTTTCTGGATAAAAAAATATTATATAAAAAATGTATTGATGAGCACTTTTTAAACACACATCTGGGCATAACCCAAACAAAAGCATAGCACGGAAGTATATTTTTGTTCAGTAAACACTTATTCGTATTAACCTATCTTTAGTGAGTGGCTTCCAAGAACTATTTTTTTATAATAATGGAAGGCTAACATGCAGACGGATTTCCTGATGGTTAGAAATTCAAAGGTGGTAATGGGGCGTTGCCAACATGAGACCGGGATCTTAGGTCTCGAGTAAAAGTAAGTTTACCGGCTACGTTCCCTCCGAACCGGAACACGTCAACGGCAAGCATTGTTTAAATTTAGTTTACGGCCGCACGCACAGACTTAAATTGTCTTTTAATCAGTAATTAAGTTGACGTTTGATATCAAAATTGTTATATAATAATAGATTGAATGTTAATTGATGTTAGACTTATTAAATATTGGACATCTCATTACTCAAAAAACATATAAACCAGAATGTGCTTGTAATAAACCTCTACATTATGGGGATTTGAATTCACTGAGCTTCCAAACACCAAAATCACATCGTTAACCGGCAACAGAGGCACACATTCCGAATTTTACACTCCGTGGAAAATGATATGTTGCGCTTGTTAGTCTAGTCGACCACACAACCTTTGCAGTATCAGGTTGCATAGATACCAACGTAAATCTGTAATACTAGAATGAGTTCTGTTATACGGGGTTTATGAGTTTACTTTTTAAAAAAAGAAATTATTTTGATACATTTTATTTATCTATATATTAGTAGCGTTATGCCAAAAATTGGATCCCTTTTAACGAAAATTGCGCGCATAAAATTTAGCACACTTATAGTTTATGTGTAAGAGAAGTACAGAACACTAATATTTTTCAATAATAATGCTTACGAAATACTGTATACATTTCGAGGATATAAAAGTACGTTACTTTTAATTCGTTCCTAATTATACCTACCGATGGTTTTAGTTGTTTGCCTTCCGATATTATAAAAAAAGTATGACATGTTTGAGGAATTCTTTGATTTCATTTATTTGTAATGAATTATTGTGTTAAATAATTGTTTTTAGTATTCTTTTTACTATGCAAATTTCATCCATTTTGTAATTGTATGTGTGTCTTTCTCTGTGTTGTTCTGGGCCTTCGGGTGTATAATAAGATATTTGCTCAATTTATTTTATTTTATGGCATTAGACGTCGAACAAGCACACGACTCTCCTGATGGTTAGAGTTAATAAATAATATAGCCTATAGACATTATAGATGTGCGTCGTTTTTCTGTGGCCCACAAAAATATTCATACTTGTTTTTAACGACTTTTTGGCACTTTCATCTTCTGGTAAGGAGGGTAGAGTAATAGACTAATGTACAAGTTTATCTAAGTTAAAATATAAATATAAAAAGGATCTTCACACACGTATCCCTGAAGGGTATCACCAAGTCAATCACGAGTAGCCGAAAACACTAAGTCACACAAAAGTGGTAGGTGGCAAGCCTATCGCAAACCGGGCACATATCCTATCCTGGGCAACGTTATTTTGAATGGAAAATTGATAATACTCTTTTCCTATTTTTTGTTGCCTGACCCAGGGCTCGAAACAGGAACCTCAAGAAGTCAATCCGACGCCTGACCACTAGACCACAGGTTCGAAAAATATAAATTTATTTTAGTTTAGTCTACCCTGGATAACTTGCCTATAAACGTAAATATTCATAGAACAACGGCTCATGCATATCATCTCCGGTGCCTTTTCGTAACCGTTATCTCTTACCATTAGGAGACATGCGTGTATGTTTACTGCTTTATCTCATAAAAATAGAAGATAAACTAAGCTATGTGAGTAGTGTTATTAAAGATCACAGATTTGGGGTTCCATTGAATTTTTCAACTTTTATGGACAACGCCGCAAACCTTTTCCAGGTCAGCAAATCAAAAGTGGATTAACTAAATGAGTCTAATAAATCATTTTAATAAGCTTAAAGTTTGTCAGTGAGTGTGATGATAGAACTGGTTAAATTATGAGCTTAAATTGAAAGTTTAAAGTGCTGAATAGAGATTAATATTCATAGGTCAAAAATATGATATTAATTGATTTTGGCCTGTTTAACTGAATGGTTAGTATATTACTGGGTTCGATTGTAGATAGAATAGCTTTGAATTTTGTATTTATTGATCTGATTGTCAATCGATCGAATTTGTTGTAATATACGCTATATTATAACAATTTCAAAATATGATGTCATTGACCACATGAGGGTTTCGATTAGTTTGTTCACTATTTCCATAAATGTTTTTTTTTATATCTTTAAGTAGTTTTTTAAAAAATAATTTAGCCAAATTTAGCACAAGAAGATTTGAGCACAAGAGGCTTAGCGTCTTTCCTTTCCTTTATGGACGCATCACTATTAATTTCGCTATCTGCAAAACATTATTGTCTTAACCTTTGAAATTTTTGTAAAAAATCTTAAAGTATATTAAATTTTAAATTAAGCTGATATTCATTTTAATATAAATAATTTTAATAGGGGAAGAATTAAAAAAAAAACGAAAACATAAGGTAGAATTTCGCCACATGTTACTTTACCCATTTTAAGTAAAAAAAAAGTATCTTCACGCACATATCCCTGAAAGGGTAGGCAGAGGCACAACC
>NJDC01001459.1:240974-259049 GCA_002245475.1 Calephelis virginiensis
ATTTTAGCACTTGTCCTGAGCTTGGATTAATTTCTGTAAATTTTAAAGATAGAAAGAAAATCGCCCCGGATAGGATTTGAACCTGTAACTTTTCATAACAAGTGACGAATGCTCTAACCATTTGAGCTACTGAGGATTTAAGTCCCGTGAGGAAACTGGTAAGAAAGGAAATAAAAATCGCGATCAGATCACGAATAGAGGCCGAACTCGGGAAATATAACCACTTGTTACGTCCTTCGCCAACTTTGTCGACTCTTATGTCGTCGTTTGTACGGTGCGATAGATTTCCAATTTATAACAATAAATTATTATATCAGATTTGTTGAATTTATTTGTAGCTAAATGTTAATAGCCTGCTAGTACTGTGTTCAAAAGTACCTAAATTGACTTATACGTTTCCAATTTCCAATTCGCATGCTATCGAGATACAAGAGTAACCCTAATCGTCAGGAATAATATTATTATTACAAATGGAAAAACATTAGCTAGGGCAGGATTTAAACAAGAATATGTAATAATCTATTTGAATGTACATTTTATGATCTCACAGCCAATAAATTTGGTGAAATATTACTTCAAAAGCGGTATTTTGTATACCTACCTACTGTTTTAGATGCAATAAACATCGGAGTAGTGGATGTAGGTTCTTGGATATGTTGAATTGCCTTACAGCTTCGGGGTATCGGCTGACAATGTTTCTACCGAAATGGCGTCACTGGCTTCTTCTAAGGAACAGAATCGCAACTGATGATACTAAACATTGTAGAGCTCGTCTAAACTGAACGCAACCCACTAACAGTAGTACTATTTGAATTATGCGCTTCGGCTATATTCGTCAAGCTTCGGAAATCCTAATGTATTATAAATATATCTGTTTAGAGTTCTTATCATACATAATTAATCATTCCGCTTAAATTTAGATTAGGTCAGCCAATTTGAAAATAAAAGTATAAAGTGTAAAAAGTGTAAAGCCGAAGCGCATTTAAGTACAGTACTACTAGTACTGTACAAACAAATATAAGTACAGTACTACTAGTACTATACTTATATTTGTTGATGCGAACATTGACAACGACATCTAATATGTGTATGAGTTGATTTTTTATTGGAAATTGCAATCTGTAGGCGTACATTTTGGTTAGTTGATCGCGTGATATCAATACAATAATTCTGTTTGCTTATAGTAATGCTGGCACCTTTTGTAGAGAAATACGTCCGCTCTTTCTCGCAATATATAAACTGGTTGAACAACAAATCTGAAAAAAAGTTTAAATGTATAACTGTTCATAAATCGCTTCTGTGGTCTAGCGGTCCGGCGTCGGGCTTAACTTCTTGAAGTCCCGGGTTTAATCCCGGGGTCGGGCAACAAAAAAAAATTAAAAAATGAATATTTTTAATTTTCTAATAAAATTAAAGTTGCCCGGGATTGGATATGTGCCCGGCTGGCGATAGACTTTCCTCCTGTCACATTGTGGGTCTTAGTGTCGTCCGCTAGTCGTGGGTGCCCTAGTTATGCCTCTGCCGTTTGGGGATTTGGGCGTGAAGATACTTTTTTATATAACAGTTCAATGTCCAATTACAGAAGTGTTTTTGAAGTGAAAACTTCTTTAGCTCCGTTACGCACTTTTTTTGGAATGGAAGACGAAAATCCGTAAGACGGCGCAGCGCGCTTGCGCGAATGTTCGTGTTGTCATGTTTGTCATGATAATTAAAGCAAGTCGTGCAAAATTATTCCCTAACCATTCCAAAGTATTAAAAATGCACAATGTTAATATTCAAGTTTTCACTTCTGCCGGCACTCCCGTAATGCAACCCGTCGTTTTTATATATACTCGTATACGCAAATACGAGAGTGGAGCTCGTCATTCCAGCTTACACGATCTGTAATCTTCGAAATCTCCTAAGCAGCTTATGGATTATCGCTCAGTAGTAAGTTGATTATGGAAATCTGTCACTAGCTCGCAGACCATTAGATTTCCCTTTGTTCATCTAGCGTATTGTTTTACTTCTCCTGTAATTTATATTTCATTTGCTCTGTTGCTTATTTAGGACTTAACTAATTAAAGTGAGGAAAATTATTCTACGTTGTTAACATTTATACAACGACCCAAAGTTTAAACAGCGATTTTATGTAAGATAATGGTTACATATATTAACATGAATATACGAGTATGAGTAATAAAGTAATATAAAATTATTATCATGGTAAGAGAGTCTAAGAAGGGATTTCTGCAGTAATCATAATATATAAACTCTTAACATAAATGTGCGTTGAAACTTAGTGAATAAAGTCGATCGTCAAAAAATACTATAACGCGTTAGATTAAGAAAAAGAAAGCACAAGCACAATATAAAAGTATAAATATTTCAATAATCTTAAGCTTAATTTATAAGAAACCCACGTGGTCCTACAGAAACATTCTCTCGGAATAAAGACAATCCTATGTGTTAATCCAAGTTTTACTTTACGTGTGTGCCAAATTTCATGACAAAAAAAGATTTACAAATAAATATACAAATTTTCGCATTTATAATATGAATAGGATAAGCGAGTCATTAAGTCGTAAAAAAACTCCACCTCATGCACGATAATTTGAAATTACCAAGTTGATTTTGATTTTGGTATGTCCTTAAAACTCCCAAAAAAGCATTTTACCGATTTCCATGGGGCGATGAATTTTAAACCTTAAATGAAGTGTTAAGAGTAGAGATGCTGAGAACTGTGTATTCCCAAATCGGCACCTCTCTTCACTTTCTATCTCTAACATTCTCACGTTATCTTCATATTTAACTCCAATGTTTGAACCATGCTGCCATTTCATCTGATCATTATAACGTTTAAGAGTAGGTGATATTGTATGACCTTGGTGGAATCTCTCGCTCACATGATACTGGCGTTAAATGATGGCTGTACTGTCGTGTTTAGTGAAATTTGGGAGTTGCCAGTGGCCCTTTGGGGAAGGTGTGGCGAAAGAGGACAGCGCAATCGCATAGCCTCCGATTGTGTAGATCTTCAACGACATCGTTAGTCAAGCTCGTTTATCCTCGAATGATATTGGAAGACAAACAAGCAGATGGATTTCCTGATTTCTGATGGACTCACACCGCCTTAAGACACCAAAGGTGGTGATGGTGCTTTGCCAACCTGAGGCCGGGATGTTAAGCCTCGAGCAAAAGTAAGTTTATCGGCTATCTTACACTCCAAACCGGAACACGTCATGGCAAGCACTGACCTAATAGCGGCAGGAATAGGTAAGGCGATGGTTCCAGCTAATATCTGTAATGGCTGGACCAATGTTACGGGACTTTCGCTGTCAGGTAGCTGATATTATAAGGAGTAATTAAGATCTTTCATTTCAGAAAAAATCTAAATTAACTAAATAAAACTTATTCGCTTATACACACACACACATTTATCCGTACCAATACGGAAAAAATCTTTAATTTCTTAGAAAACGAGATATTGAAACGGTTTTGGAGTCTCAATGCGTTTTAATGAATTGGACAGAAACATTTCATTGGACTCTTTCAACAATTACAATCAGATGTAAAGACTTATAGAAACAAGGGGTATTTCATAATAAAAAGGCATATTTCATAGCCGGAAGAGTTAGAGTTACATTATGAAAGTTTGGAAACCGTTATTTATGAAGTACAGATGAATAACATGAGAATGTTCAGCCCCGGGAAACTAGTTGGTCTGCGTCAGCCGGCCGCTGGCCCCAGGCGATACACCTTACTGTTCTGTGAATTCACCTTACCTCAAAAGTAAACTCGTCTAATTGAAATGTATATTTCAAATAAAACATGTTTAACTTTGAAGTTTTAATACGTTGCGTTTTATGGTCTCTGCGTTTACCATTTGCTCAAACTAGTTTATTGAATAAAGTTTTGTTTAGTTGTCTGACGGTTTTATTTTGATCATTAGTTGCCTACTAGATGTTGAAAGCTTTGGGAACACGTTTAGTTATAGGGATAAAAATTAGCCTGTCCTCTTTTCAGCCTCTTTACTAATATAAATATCATATTATCGCTCTATGGCGAGGTCGACGAAGGACTAAGAATTAAAGAAACATACTTTAGCATTAATAAAACTTATCTAGTTAAACTATTAAAGTTACCTACCTAATATACTAATGTATGTTTTACACACTAAAAGTTTAAGCTTCGTCTCCTTAAAAGTGGGTAATTTAGCTTTTAAATAGAGAAAGCATTTTAAAAATTGTCTAATTAAGTGTAACACAATAGATAGGTTTACATATATACATATTACATACATTACATGCTTATAGGCCACGATTGTCTCTTCTCTCACAATCATGAAAATTGTGTGCTTGTTTACTGTCCTAGTTATAAATAAATAAATACCCCTGGACAAGTTACACAAATTGAATCTATTGATTGTGTTATGGGTGTTAGTCAACGATACTAACATCATCATACCACCATCCGGAGGACGTCCACTGCTGGACATAGGCCTTCCCCAAAGAGCGCCACAAGTCACGGTCACCAGGCGCTTGCATCCAGCGGCTCCCCGCGACTTTGACCAGGTCGTCAGTCCTCCGGGTGGGAGGTCGTCCAACACTACGTCCTCCGGAACGGGGCCGCCACACTTCTGGAGTGGCGGCCACATCGGTCTTTCTTCCCCAACGGTTGTCGGTTCTGCGAACAATGTGGCCTGCCCATTGCCACTTCAGCTTGCCAACTGTCTGAAATATGTTGGTTACTCTCGTTCTCATACGGATCATATCTCGCAGAGAAACACCGAGCATAGCTCTCTCCATAGCACGCTGAGCGATTCTGAGCTTATTTAAGAGGCCCACATGTAACGGCCAAGTCTCAGCTCCATACGAGTATGTCATCACTGGTAACACACACTGGTCGAAGTCTTTCGACTTTAGGCTCTGCGGTAATTTGGACAAGAAAATACGCTTTAGATTCCCGAACGTTGCCCATCCGAGTTGGATTTGGCGGCCGACCTCTTTTTTGAAGTTGGATTTACCTAACTGAATAACTTGACCTAGGTATACATACTGATCAACAACTTCAAGAATTGAGTTCCCAACGTGAACTGGTAAAAGAGCAACATAAACGTTGAACATGACTTTCGTCTTGCCCAAGTTCATCTTAAGACCCAGCTGTTGGGAAACTCTATCGAGGTCACCGAGCATCTTGCTCAAGTCTTCCAGGGATTTCGCCATGACCACAATACCATCTTCGAATCGAAGGTGAGTGATGTACTCGCCGTTGATATTGATGCCGAGTCTTTTTCAGTCCAGAAGCTTGAAGACATCTTCCAGTGCAGCAGTGAACAGTTTCGGAGAAATAACGTCTCCCTGTCTCACACCTTTCTGCAACTGGATCAATTTCGAGCTCTAATCCTTGAAATCGGACTGATAGTGGCTTTTTCGTACAAACACCTCAACACTTCGATGTATCGATAGTCGATGCGGTACCGCTGTAATGACTGAAGCACCGCCCATGTCTCAACCGAATCGAAGGCTTTCTCGTATTCCACAAACGCTAGACATAATGGCCGATTATACTCTTCGGACTTCTGTATAATCTAGCGCAACGTGTGAATGTGGTCTACGGTGATAAAGCCTTTACGGAATCCGGCTTGTTCGAGAGGTTGGAAATCGTCTAACCTGCGTGATGTCCGGTTCGTGATGGCCCTTGAAAACAACTTGTTAACGTGACTCAGAAGTAAGATGGGTCTATAATTTTTCAATCAATTTTGTCACCTTTCTTGAAAAAGAGAAATACTACACTTCTACACACGATACCAACACATGGAAATAATTAAATAGATACCAGAATAAATATAATAAACACTCAGACCCGGATATGCAGACATCTAAATGTTCATCACACAAATGCCTGCCCCCGTCGGGAATCGCACCCGAGCCTCGTGGTTGGCCAGTGTAGTTAGGCGTGTACGATAGCCACTTGACCAACGAGGTTCATTTCTTTCATTTTCATTTCATTTTTATTTTATTTTTTATCCTACGCACTAAAGTGATTTCCTTGGGAGAGGGGTGGAAATAATATACAAAGTAAAAAAAAAATATCTTCACGCCCATATCCCCGAAGAGGTAGGCAGAGGTACAACCAAGGCACCCACGACTAGCCGAAGATACTAAGTCCCACAATGTGATAGGTGGCAAGCCTATCGCCAACCGGGCACATTTCCAATCCCGACCAACATTTTTTTATTAGAAAATAGAAAAAAACAATTTTCTTTTTGTTGGCCGACCCGGCATTCGAACCCGGGACCTCATGCAGTCAAGTCCAACACCCGGACCGCTAGACCACTGAGGCCACTGAGGAAACAATATACATTAATTCATGAAAACGTAATCCGATTTTATTATACTTTTTTCGATTTATAGTACGTGGTTCACAGAAGTTCCGGATTTTTGTTGTCACAAGTTTTGTAGTTATGAAACTACAGGCATACCAACACTCAGTATACCATGACCATGACCATTTACATTCATATTTTCAGTTCAAGTCCTCTTGCAGGTCAAGGCGGTGTCTGTCCAGAGCCCATTAAACGAAGATAAAAAGTCCACCTAGCCACATATAAAACTGTTTACTTCGAACCAGCTGCCGGGCAGCTAGACTGTATATTTTTGGAGGAAGCTGAATTACAAAATTACTATTCTGAAAATATGATTTACATCGAAAGTAATACTGGAATACTGTTACAAAACTGAGAATTCATATCGTTTCACGTTAATGAAGCTCTAATGTGCCTACGCAGCCATATTGTAAAGCTTCATTATAGGCAATGCCGCAGAGTGAATAATTGTGTCAACAACAGAAATATCCCAACAAAGCCGGCAATCGGCATTTGCTTATTTGCGTTAGACAAACACTGCCGCCTGCCCTCTTCATTCATTTGAAGCTGAATATTTCCGCCAAAGCTTATTTAAAAGCTGACCCTACAATAAACAACGACGTCAGTAAACAAATTCGAATAAGCTTTTTTCAAAATGTTGAGATAATTTTTATCTCAATTTTTTTTTTGCTTTTTTTCAGTTATGTCAAGATACTATAATTCAAACACAAAAGAGAATATTGTATCGCTTGAATGTGAGAAAATAGATTCAGTTTCAAACATTCAATAATTGGACATTTCTCTATTTTCATATTTCTTGTAAGCTAGGTTTTAATATTCAGCCCCCTTTTTCAGTGTGATACAGATTATAATATCTACATTAACCTTGGAATCTTTTAGTCTATCTTCAATGTTTCTCTCTCTTGTGTGTTTATATATATGGCATCATATTATTTTATTTGAAACCAATCATGATCGTTCTAAGCTGCAATACAGATAGGTTTTATTAGGAGTTATTTTTATTTTATAAACATGAATAGGACATATTTTTTTCTTTTATAGTTACAAAATATAATATAATACAAAAGATAATAATCTTGTCAGTTAGTGGCCGTCTTCCGATACGGTAGTTTTCTAAATTTATATAAATGCATCACAAAAACCTTTGTAATACGGTCTTTGTGAAATACTTAAATATATTTTTATTCTTCAAATAAAAGAAAATGTCTCGTACCATTAAGTTACTCTTTGTATACACTATGTAATAAAGAATTTTATAAGCGTAAAGACGAATGCGGTATGGATGTTAGTCAACGAAACAAATGTACAGAAGTATTTATATACATACAAGAATATTTTTTATAAGCAACCAGACATAATAACAACCATACAATATAGACGTCTGTGCCCATAAAAATGATTAGTGATGAATAAGTACAGATAGATAAAATCTTGTTTGTGTGACTTTTATTTCAAGGGACCTAAGAAGTTACTATTCATGACGTATCAAATAAGCCCAAACACGATAGAAGTTTTAAAATTTTAGACATTCTTATAATCAATTTCCGACCCCATCCTCAACTATAACCCCATGTCATAATCATTTTGCAAATTGGATTCTGATACACGCAAAATTTTGCATCAATTAGTAAAAGGAATGTTGATTAAACTGAACTAGCATAAACTCACCCTGACTGATTTTCAAACCAAACTTGCCAAAATACGTACAAAAGAATTATAAATATTACGAGAAAAGTTACGGTACCAGCTCTAGTTTAAATTTTTGATCCTGTCCGTGTAAAGTTAAGGAAAAATCCCAATGTGTTAATCTGTAATTTTGTTATAATAGCTCAGTACATATTCCCTACAACGCCATTTTTGAAATCATTATTCATTCATGGTACCTAATGGCGAAATCCTTTAAGCCCTTGGCCTGGCGGGAGAACCTAAATGTATATTATTGCGAACCGAAACCGGGGATTATAGTCTGAGTTGCGAACAGATTTGTACTTTTCTGACGAAATACATTTTTCTCCTGTATTCAATGTTTGTGAAGCCGAAAGATTTATTATCTTCCGTTTGGGTTTTTCATAAAAGTGACTAATGGGCAAGTGGATGATATGATGGTAAATTATCATTGTTATCTACATGCCATGGCATCAGAAGTATCACAAAAGTGTTGCCGACATTTCAAGAATTAGTAAGTTCGTTTTCTTAACTTTTCCAAGTTGTTTGTTTTGAAAAACCGTTGGTAACATTGATGTGTAATATTTTGGTAACTCGTTTTATAAACGTGTGGTAGGTATTGTACACATACGTATATAATATATGAATATATATATGATATCTTAAGCCTTAATGAGATATTCGAAATGAACCTAGTGGCAAGGATCAAACTTATCAATTTTTCCTAGCATTCCTTGTGATAGATGTAGAAGAAGACACTGAGTCAACAAATATCTTCACATAACGTCAAAGAATAAAGATACGATAAAGGGAGACTTTAACTCTCGACGACAAGGGGTTATACGTGTCTGTGTGTATGTGTCTGACAACTGCACCACAACTTTTCGACGAATGGACCGATTTCGATTGGTTTATTTTAATTGGAAAGCTGACGTGATCGCGAAGATATAAGATATTTTGTTGGGATTTACTGGCTTTTTTATTTTAGATTTATTAGCGATTTACACCGTGATGCAGGTACTCAAAATTTGTTTGTACTTTCTATATTATGAGAACGTTACCAAAGTGGACGAATTTTTGATAAAAAGAAATACACGTCGCGATATGTACTAATTGCGTTGTCGACCTCGGGCTAGATTGATCTCTATCCTGCTTTGGTTTGTAGCGTCTACAGTAGACGTGGACGTTATTTACGGAAAAGCTGGAACACTAAAAGCACTGACGTTACGGCAATAGAAAAATGTAAAGCTGTGGGACCAATCTCAGTGAGTAGATGTAGGATATTGCCAAGCCAATTGAACACTTCTTTCTTTCTTTAAGTTTTGGCCTTCACGTTAGTATTTTGCCATTAGTCAAGTAGAAATTTATAATTAGTCATCAGTCATAAGTCGTTAGTAAGTCATATCAGGCTCTTGGATAAAGCGGTGGCCTCATTACTCAAGCTCATGTCATTTGGTGGCAACGAGGAATATACAATACGCTAATTTCTTCATGATTATTTCATTTGTGCACTTTCACTGAACAAAATTGTACAAAATGCAACCAAAATTGACTTATTTCACTTAATATAATCACGAAATTCAATATTTTAAAAAAAAACTTCGACCATCTTTTCTCTCGATGGCGCCAAAACTCCCCCAAATTGAATACTTACATAGAATATAATTATTAGTTTAAGACTTGATAAGGTACAGACTTCAAACCTACAAGTAAATAGCACATATAAATAATAAGAAGTATATAATTAATATAAATCTTTATTATTTTTTACATTTTAGTTTTGAAATCGGTTTTTGTTAACGTAGTTATTTTTGTGTTAGGTAACAAACAGGTCGCGATTTAATCATCCTTTTTTCGGAAGCTAGCAAATGTTTCCGAAATGGTCCCAGATAAAATTTACCAACATTTTACTAGTAGTTTTCAAATTATACTTACCAATGCATAAATTTTTGTTTTTGTAAACGACCGTTATGTGAGGTATCCATATGATGTGGTCGATAACACATTTGAAAATTTATGTAATTTATAAAAGAAAGTTATGTCACAGTTTCAAGTCAAGTTATGTCAAGAACAAACAAACCGATTTGTTTGATAATGATGGCTAGATACTTTATCTAGTTTGACTGCGAGTAAACTAGAAAAAACTACATTTTAATTGTTCCCATACAAAACCGCACTAGTGGAACGAAGTTCGCCGGAACAGCTAGTTATTAACTTTATTAATATTACTCAAACTCAACCCGTATTAGTCCCAGCTACTTCGAAGAATAGACCATCTGCCTGCCTGCCAGGCACCTCGTAAAATGCGAGCATAGGCTTACTTCACTAACACCGTGACATCCTACTAGGTGGTAGAGTTTTGCAGCAACTCGCGCTGATTGTTACCATCGCCTTATCTATTCCTGTCGTCAGTCCAATCCTGCACGTCAGTGCTTGCCGTTGACGTGTTCCAGTCCGGAGGGTAAGGTAGCTGATAAACTTAGTTTTGCTCGAGGCTTACCATCCTGACTTCAGGTTGGCAACGCACCATTACCACCTTTAGTGTCTTTAGGCAGCGTGAATTTCTAACCATCAGGAAATCCGTCTGCCTGTTTGCCTTCCAGTATCATAAAAAAAAACTAATGACTTAGTTGGAATCACGATGATATGAATATAGGACCACATCGGAATAGTGACCTACCTTTTCAAAAAACAAATCTTGATGATTATTTCGGTTCGTTCGTTAAATCGGTTCGTGATTTCCTGAGTAATCACGTAACAAACATACAAAAAAAACATGCATTTAAATTGAGAATCTCTCCTTTTTTGAAGTCAGTTTAAAATAGAAAAATACTAAATTACCCAAGTCTGGTTTTAAGATTAAACGTTTCTAAGTCCTCGTTATCGTAATATCTTTCACGTCATTAAAATATTACATCTCGCATCGTTTTCCTCGGCTGCATGTTTCTTGTGGAAATTTCCAACATTATACAAAAGTTTTGCACTAACGACCAACAGACAGACTTCACGTAGCTAATTTTATCCGCACCCGCTGCATTTATTACCAAATTGCTTGTAGCACTAAATCTGAATCTTATGTAACATATTTTCTATCAATTTTTGTTTTTAAAACATTCTATCGTGAAATTGACCTTTGGCTTACTTTATATTAATTGTTGAAATTTGTGATTTTTTGAAGTGAAAACTTCTTTAACGGTGTTGCGCACTTTTTTTGGAATGGGTAAAAATATTCTAAACTCGCGTCAGGACACGTGAGTAAGACTGATTCGTAAGACAAAAATTCGTAAGACGGCGCAAGGCGCTTGCTCGAATGTTCGTGTTGTCATGTTTGTGTACGGTAGCGCAATAAATGAATATTGTATTCTACCACTTAAGTCATACTGATAAAGCAATTCGTGCAAAATTATTCCCTCACCATTCCCAAATATAAAAAAATGCACAACCTTAATATTCAACTTCTGCCGGCACTCCCAGAGTGCAACCCGTTTTTTTAAATTTTTTCGTGCCTGTTTTAGCTTTTTTTTATGATAAAACAATAATTCAACAACTGCGGCAAGTGGAGTTGAAAATCGCTACGTGTGTTTTCATATTCACCGTTTGAGTAATTATGTCTATATTAAAGTAATACCACATGCAGAAGGTACGTTATTGATTAAGCTACCATTTAATATGATTTAGATAGATAAGTCCATTTCCCCGTGTTGGTCCGGGCTCCTTTGCAGAATAGGCCATCTGCTAGGCTCGTAAAAGGCGAGCATAGGCTTACCGTCAATACCGCTACGACATCTGACTAGGTGGTAGAGTTTCGCAGCGATCTGGATTGGTACCACCGCCTTACATATTCCTGCCGCCATAATGTCAGTGTTTGTTGTTGACGTGTTACAGTTCGAAGGATAAGGTAGCCGGCAAACAACTTACTTTTGCTCGAGGCCTAACATCCCGGTCTCAGGTTGGCAACACATCATTAATACTTTTGGTGTCTTTAGGCAGCGCGAACTTCTTACCATCAGGAAATCCGTCTCCTTGTTTGCCTTCCAATATCATAAAAAAATGAGTATACAAAATTTTTATTTTTCGTCACTTCCCAGGTATTTTATGAACAATGGGTACATTTCAAAAACGCTCTTTAATAAAACAGACCCTACTTTTTGTCTGTTCACTCCCACTCAAAACTACTAAACGAAATTGTATCAAATTTTATGTAGAAGAAGCCCATAGACCGGGTCAACATAAAGTACGAGAAAATCTTTTACTCAGGAAAAATCATTCGTTTCCGTCAGTAACTACGAAACACTTCAACGTATGTACGAAGTCGTGGGAAACAGCTAGTTTTAAATACAATAGTTTAAAACCACAACGTATTTTGCATATCGATTATCGACTTAGTACTTTGGCCGCTCGTCAGTGATCTGCGAAATTCATCTCCACAGACAAAACAACCACAATGAATAAGCTTATTATAAGCTTTGAACAGAAACAATTGAATATTATAAAGCTTAAATGTTAGGTTCTCATTGGCTTATGATATAAATGAAATGAATTATTGAAATTGATAAACATTTATTATATACCTAGTTATATACAATTTTCTACGCATGCTTTGAAGACACACGGCCAATATAAATAACCTATCTAGAGATCTACTTGATTTTTGTTGCTAAGATATTTTGGTGGATTATTGACAATAGCGGTTATTATATTTGATCTAAGCAGTACTATATCTTATCTTAGATAGGTTATTAACGTTGAACTATATCGCTGAGCAGGTAGGCACAACCAGGGCACCCATGACTAGCAGAAGACACTAAGTCCCACATAGTTATAGGTGTCAATCATATCGCCAACTGGGCACATATCCAATCCCGAGCAACAATTTTTTTTAATTAGAAAATTGAAAAAACCCAAATTTTGTTGCCTGACCTGGGAATCAAAGCTGGGACCTCATGCAGTCTAGTCCAACACCTGGACTGCTATACCACAGAGGCGATGATCCTTGCAGAATACCCTAGCCTTTACATTCAATACTCTCAAACAAACACGCCGCTTTCAGAGACTCATGACCACTCTTAGATCAAAGAGTAATATAGAATATACTGTCTAAGATAACATCAGAGTGATTAACGGCCAATGTTAATAATGTATCTCAATCTAATGGATTTCAAGCAATCTAGATAGCTGCGTATCTGCCGGCCTATCCTATCCCTAATTGCCATATTTATCCAGTCCACAGATATGTTATTGGCAAGCGATAACGTAAAAATGGATCAAGTTTTGGATTAGGATTGATTATTAATATTGGCCGTAAGATAACATCAGAGAGATTTAGTCGCGCAGTGTCAAATTAGGTCTCCCATTCAACCATTATCGAATTGTAAATGAAATTATCCCTGGAAATCTTATTGCTGGTAGGTCTATGCAACAACTTACCACGATCCAAAATGGCATTATTTGACGTTGTCGGTAGTCTACAACTTTGCCACACACTTCGGCCACTAGGAAGTGATATACTCCGCTTACTTAATTTATATGTACACCGCAAATATAATATATATTTGCAAGCCACGGTTGTTTCTTACCACATGGATATTCTTGCGTTTGTTAATGCAAAAAAATATCTTCACGCCCATATCCCCGTAGAGGTAGGCAGTGGTACAACCAGGGTACTCACGACTAGCCGAAGACACTAAGCTATGCCATAAAAAACTTAAAAAAATCTTGAGTAGCAAAATCACGATTCTGGTTTCTTTTAATTTTCATTTTTTTTTAATGATTTTGAAAGGCAAACAAGCTGACGGATTTCCTTTTGGTAAGAAATTCACGCCGCCTAGAGACACTAAAGGTGGTAATGGTGCGTTGCCAACCTGAGGCCGGGATGTTAGGCCTCGAGCAAAAGTAAGTTTACCGGCCACCTTACCCTCCAAACCGGAACACGTCATGACGTTATGGCGGCAGGAATAGGTAACGCGGTGGTACCAATCCGCGTGAGTCGCTGCGAAACTCTACCACTTAGTCAGATGTCACGATGTTAGTGGCAGTAAGCCTATGCTCGCCTTTTACGTGCTGCCTGGCAGGAAGGCAGATAGTCTTTTCTGCAAAGGAACCTGGACCAACACGGGGACCGGAACATCATTGATACAAGTATGATGATTATTTTGATATGATGACTTTGATGAGCCAACGTGGTTATTTCTTGCCATCGGAGCACAGGTTACTAATTAAAAGTGGTCCCTAATAGATACTGGGTTCTAATCATAAACTGAGTTTTAATGTAGGGATGTGTCGACCCCACTGCCCTGATAGTTTATTAATCTGAACAACTTGAGTAATCTACTAGTATAAATAGTACAGCGACTAGTCGGGTAAGTTTTAAAGTCCTAGTCCTAGGATTATTTTACCGCTTTGTTGTTACTTCAATGTAAAGTGTTTGTCATAGTCGTGTTCCAGAATACAGCAGTACTTATCAAACTTATCGTACGCAAGATGATAGCCCGGTGAAGTTGTAAAACCCTCGCGGTTAGCAATAAATTAGCCACTCAAAAAAAAAAAAACGCAAGATGCTAATTATCCCGACCTCATGTTGGTACAGCTCTGTTAACATTTTTGGTATCTAGACGTATTTGTATTTATCAACTATAGAAAATCCCTCCACTTAATTGCCCTTCGTAATAAATAGACACAAAGATTAATTGTGCTGAATTACTTACAAAAGCTACTAAAAACGTTCAGTATCAACATATTTTGTAAAGGAATTTGCTTTTGAAATCCAATTACATCAAATAAATGTTTTAATTACGTAGGAACAATTCGTAAGGTAATATTTTTGTATTAACGAAAATGGGGATTAAATTTAATTTCAAATTAAAATGATATTCGTTTTTGTATTATAAAACGAATTATATTGTTGCGATCGCTTGTGCGGTCTCCTAGAGAACAGAGGCTTTTGTTGTTGGCGTTGACAACATGAGGTCCTGGGTTCGATTTTCAAATCAGTCAGGCAACTGAAAATATGTTTTCTCCAATTTCCTAATCTACATGAGCAGTATAGGATATGTTTGCTGTAGGTTTTCCACTTATCACGTTATGGGACTAAACTCTTTCGGGTAATCGTGGGTGCCCTGGCTGTACTAAAAAAATGACTGTGGCTAAAAAAATGTAAAATATTGACGATCTCGCGATGAAGGAATGTTTCTAATCTAAAAGTCAAGTTAATATTGAGCGCTGCCTTTTGTGTGTGTGTGTGTGTGCGTGCGTGCGTGCGTGCGTGCATGCGTGCGTGAGTGCGTGCGTGCGTGCGTGCGTGCGTGTATGTGTGTGTGCGTCTGTCTGTGTATGTGTGTGTGCCAGTGTGTGTCTGTATATGTGCCAGTGTGTGTGTGTCTGTATGTAGCAACATAATTTTCGATGCAGTTTTTTTATTGAAAGCTGTCGTGATCAAGATAGTTTTAAAGGTATCTTTACGCCCATAGCCCTAAAGTGGTAGACAGACGCACAACCAGGGCACCCACGACTAGCCGAATACACTAAGTCCCACAATATGATAGGTGGCAAGCCTATCGCCAAACGGGCTCATACCCAATCCCGAGCAATGCTATTTTTATTAGAAAATTTAAACAAATTTTTTCTAATTAGTTGTTAGTTGCCCAACCTGGCGATCGAAGCCGAGAGTTCTAGAAGTCAAGTTCGGCGCTATATCACTAGACCATAGAGACGATAACAATAAATACATTACATTAGCTACAATACAAATTCAAGTAGGTTTTGTCTAGGTTTATAAAACTTTTAATTAGTTTTCGTAAAATGTAAATCTCTACAAATGAAATATCCGCAATATAAAATAAGTAAGCATATTTATTAATATCAAAAACAATCAACGAACAAGTATATTTTACGAAATTTATTTGCCAATTTTCACTTTATTTGTGGTTTTAAAAACAGAATTGAATCCCAAAACTTTTATCAAAAACTTTTCTACCTAAAATATTTTCTTCTGGGTCCAGAAAAATAACAAAATATATGTTTATGGTTTTTAGAAGTGATTGTATTATGATTTTGTGATAAAAAGTACGTTTTTCATTAATCAAAGGCGAGGAATAAAACTGATTTCCTATTGTTAAGTGTCGACGGTGCGTTGCCAACCTAAAACTGGGATATTACTTCAGTATAATATGCAATAACTTGCTTCAGTATAATATGCAAGATTTTTTAAGATGTTGGACGGCAAACAAGCAGACGGATTTCCCGATAGAGGTACCAATGGCGGTAATGGTGCATTGCCAACCTGAGTCAGCGATGTTAGGCCCCGAGCGAAAGCAAGTGTACCGGCTACCTTATCCTCCAAACCGGAACACGTTAATGGCAAGTGTTGACGTTATGACCGAATATATAAGGTGGTGGTATAAACCGGGTGAAACTCTACCACCTAGTTAGATGTCACGGTGTTAGTGACAGTAAGCCTATACTCGCCTTTTACAAGCTGACTGGCAGGAAGGCAGATGGTCTATTCTGCAAAAGACCCCGGACCACAACTTTTTGATGTTTTTAAGAGACCATTATATAGACTAAACCACTAACCTACGACTAGCCAAAATCACTCAGGTATTTGTCAAGCCAATCGCCGACCAGGCACATATCCCGAGTAATATTTTTTTTATTAAAAAACTAACTGTTCCGTCGAACTTCGTTACGTCCGTTCAGTTTGTATGGGAAAAATTAAAATGTCGTTTTTCCTAGATTCCTCGCTGTTGTAAAGGATAAAATGTACCACATGTCCTTCTAGCGGTTCTAAGCTACCCCTTCATCAATTTTCAGCATAATCGGTTTAACTTTCACGACTTTCTTTTATATATATGAATATAGATGATTCATCTTTTATAATATTTTTTTGTTTTTTATTTGTCTCCGTCCCGAATAGCAGAATACACCCTATTCTATTTTTTGGATGGAGACAAATCCAACGAATCAAAAACCATGAAAATTGGTCCAGCAGATCTCGAGTTATAAGTGTAACATACCCGATTATGTTGTATGTATATAGATTGGTAAAACTGCATTTTCTTTTTGTTGCTCGATCCGGGAATTGAACCCGAGACGTCATGAAGTCATATCCAACACCTGGACCGCTAGACCACAGAGGGGCTATTCAGTATCTTTTTAGTGATGATCTCTGGGTGAAGTGTACATCAAATAGCTGTCAAATGACGTTGTGTATTTGCTATCTCCATTGTATTTCTGTTGGCAACAGGAGATCCGAGATAGCAAATAAAAAACACGTCATTTGACAGCTATTGATGTACACTTGACCAAGTGATCATCACTAAAAAATACGGAATCAGCCCCCAGAGCACTAATATGACAAGCACTAACGTTGTGACAACTTAGCCAGCTAAGGCGGTGGTGCCAATTCAGTTCAATCACAATTCTTCCTGTGTTCCTGTTAGGTTAATTATTCCATGGAAATAACAGATGTAAAATAAGCCATTATTTTGCTTGTTCCGCGTAAGCAGTGTAACGTGACAAGTGGTTTTGTTTCCCGTGTTCGGACTCTATTTGTGATCCGGTCGCGGAGGTGGGAGGTGGGAACTTTAGGTAGGGCTGTCACATGTAAAGAACGTGACAATTTATATTGTTTCCCGAGCTCTTCCTATATTCGTGTTCTGGTCGCGGAGGTGGGTGGTGGGAACGTCAGTTAGGCTTGTCACATTCTGTGTCGTTTGGAGGATTATTTGCCACAACAGTTACACTGCTTAAACGGAATTAGCAAAATAAAGGCTTATTTTACATCTGTTATAATGGATTTCCGCAAAGTAACGCCTGATTCAATAAAATATTCCATGGAAATTCCAATGGTCTGATACAATCAGAACATATTAATGAAGGCACTTGCCGAATGTTCTTTAAAGTAGTTTGTAAGTAGGAAACGAAATATAACATACCCTTTTACCTACACAAATTTTAAAGAAAGAAAATGTTTGCTCCCAGAACGGCTTAGGGCCTGTACCTTTTTGTCGCAAGATGACGAATGCTCTATCTATTTTACCAACTGAAGA
>NJDC01001459.1:259673-274686 GCA_002245475.1 Calephelis virginiensis
CAATGTTCTGATACAATCAGAACATATTAATGAAGGCACTTGCCGAATGTTCTTTAAGGTAGTTTGTAAGTAGTAAACGAAATATAATAATATACACTTTTACCTACACAAATTTTAAAGAAAGAAATATTTTGCTCCCAGAACGGTTTAGGGCCTGTACCTTTTTGTCGCAAGATGACGAATGTTCTATCTATTTTACCAACTAAAGATTCGAGTCCTGTGGCGAAATTTTTGATTCCTTTCTTTCCTGTTAACGGTAGTTATATCTCATAGATACACAGTTTTGTGTACAGGGGTACAGGTTCAAATCCTGTTTGGGTGAAATTTTTTCTTTCTTTGAAACTTGTACATATTTAACCCAAGCACAAGACAAGTGCTAAAATAACAATATCTTGAGAATATATACATAATTTTATTTTTATAACTTTGTATGTTCATAGTTTTTGACAACAATATGATGAGGTACATTATTCAATTGTCCCTATTTGCTACTTTGCTGCGGTTGCCTCACTTTTATCATATAAATATATCATGCAAAAACTTTGGATCCTTTTTAAGAAAATTGCGAAGACAGAGGAGTATGAAATTTGACACACTTATATGTAGATATTAGAAGAGCAAGTTGCTAATATTTTTCAATAATAATGCTTATGACATGTATCAATTCAAAGAAAAAACATTACTCATACTACCTTGCATTTGAAACACACACAAATAAATATATTGATAACGATAAATGATTGTAGATGGCGCACAAACTATAATTATAATGTTTCGAAATGAAGTAATTGGTCTTGATAAATGAAGGTATCGCTTTTATCAAATAGATAATTGACAACAGAACCTGAATAATTAAAATTTATTATGGTAGAATTTCGATCAGTAGTGTTAATAAATATATCTGAATAGATTATGTTAAATGAGACCCCTGCTGGTTTTAGACAAATTTCGTTTTCACGCTTAACATACATACTCTTAAAGTAGTACTATTTAAATTAAGCGATTCGGCTGTATTCGTCAAGCTTCGGAAATCCGAATGTATTTTAAATATATCTAAAGAGTTGTTATTATATAATTAATCATTTCGCTTAAATTTAGATTAGGTCAGCCAATTAAATGAAAGTATAAGGTGTAAAAAGAGTTAAAAAGCCCAAGCGCATTATAGTAGTGCTATACATAGCTCGTTTAAACGGTTTTGCGTCATTTGAGTTGCAATGCAATATGTATGTGTGGCTACGCCCATATGATTGACTAACTGATCAATTGACGATCAGAATGCTGTATTGTTCGAGATCAAATTTGGTGCATTGATAGTTAAAGGTATTTTTAATTTTTTTTTTAAATTTTACCCTTGAACAGTAAAAAAGAGGGTATGAAAATCCGTAAATATCAAAGTTACGTTTTCGACAAAATTTGATACCCAGTTAATCTATTTTAAATAATATAGGTTTCTTTTTAAACTATCTCAAATAAATAAGTATTAATGAGATTCAAATAATAAAATAAATAATTTAGATTTAAAAATTCAATGTGTTGAATGAATGTGAATGAAAATGAATGTGTGAATGTGTTAGTTGACGTTGTTCAATGTTCCTTTCACAGGAGAAACCGTGGGATACATTTAGTTCATTTCACTTCCCGTTTAATTATTAAGATTTCCTTCTAAATTCTAAAGGAGGTCACTCAATCGAGACTCTAAGGAGTGCACAAATATTTTATAAAAGTTGCACGAAGTTCTGGGCGCTCCAGAGCTTGCTTTATTTTCCGGATAACAATGTGTTGGTTGACGTTGACTGATCACGGCACTGCTAAACTACGGCCACGGTTTTCAAGTTTCTTACAAGTAATACTTCAGATAGTTTTAAACAGACACACCTTACGACTGAGTTCATATTTCGCTGTATCACCTTTTATTGTGTGGTAAAACTTCCATCGTCTGCACTTAGCCTAATTCCATTACTGTGATTTAAAATATCTCTATCAATAGAATAAAGATCAACTTATTACCTGCTTAGTAAGATTTTTATGTGACCGGGCGGTTAAGATTAATATGCCAGTCTACCGACTACCCTTCCCTCCTAACCGGAACATGTCATTGCCAAACACTGTCATTACAGTAGCAGGATTTGGTAAAACGGTGGGTAAAAAGCACTCTATAACCGGTAGTCTAGTAGGTAAGCTAGGTCGGGCAAAAAAAGTGTATATTTTACATATTTTCTAATAAAAATTAACGTTGCCCGAGATTAGACATGTTGACGATAAGCGATAGGCTTGCTACCTATCACATTGTAGGACTTCGGCTACTCGTGGATGCCCTGGTTGTGCCTGTGCCTACTTCTTGGGGTGTGAAGATATTGTTTTTAGTACGTCATGACCTGCTAAAAAAACCTTTGCTCGCCTCTTATAACTTACAAGCTGCCGATGGCTCATCTACTTATAACTTATGAGCTACCGATGGCTCGTTTACTTAGTGGAACCGGACGGACACGGGAAGTTTTGTACTGGTAAGTATCTTTTTTTTATGATATCCGAAGGCAAACAAGCAGATGGATTTCCTGATAATAAGAAATTCACGCCGCCTAGAGACACCAAAGATAATAATGTTGCGTTGCCTGTGTTAGGCCTCGAGCGAAAATAAGTTTACCAGCTACCTTATCCTTCGAACCGGAACTCGACAACGGAGAACACTGACTTTATGGTGGTGGTACCAATCCCTGCGAGTCGCTGTGAAACCTTACCACCTAGTCAAATGCCACGGTGTTAGTAACGGTAAGCCAATGCTCGCCTTTTACGAGCTGTCTGGGAGGAAGGTTTATTCTGCAAATGAGACCGGACCAATACGTTGAAAATACCACCAATGTTTGTCGTAGGTAGTATTTTTAGTGGTTTGACGTATTTGAAAGTTAAAGATGACACATGAGTGCTTTGAGCATATCATTAAATAATCCTTACTCTGTGATACATCTTTCATAATAGAACTTACTAAAACAAGGAGGAATCCATCAATCAATCTGGATTAATACAGATCCAGGTCTCCTGTGACAAATGGACCATCAGCCTATTTGGCAGATTGTTAGAGTCGAATGTAGCTTAAAGTAAGTAATACCCACTCCTGCTGCCGTAATGACTGTGTTTGGTGATATCATGTTCCGGTGTGAAGGGTAGGGTAGCCGGTACACTTGGACATTAGGCCTAAAAGACGGGCACAGGATAACGACGCCCCTATAACCTCTACGGTGTCCATAGCCAACGATTAGCCCCTAATCGTAAAGAGAACCCTGTGATTATTCGCTGCCTGTTCATATAAAAGTTAAGACTAGAAAGCCAGAAAGATTCATTCAAATTACATTAACTAAGTTATGTTAAATGCAACGCTGTTAGCAAGATTGAGATAAGAGTGAGATACTTTGATTTGGCTTTCCCGAAATTTAAGCCATTTGGCAGCGTCCAGGCTTTCCTGTGGGGTTACATACTACAACAACCGCCGCTATAACGTTAGTGACGCCTTATCTTGTTCCAATTTTAAAGGGAAAGTGTTCGCTAAAACTTACACATGGCGTTTCGGTCTCAAATTGGTCTCGCACCCAGGGCCGGATTTAAACTCAATGCCGCTCCTGGGCACCGTAAAAAAATCCGCCCTATTACTAGAATTTTACTTAAGGGGGGGGGGGGAATACGTAGAAAGACGTTTTCATGCTGATTTTTTATTAATTTTTTTATAGATATTTTATTGACAGATATGAGTAGCGTGATTATCATTTTGATAATATCTTAAGAAGCACCTCACGCTTTTTTTAAATAAAACATTATTTTTTATTCACATTGTTATTAATTTATATTTATTGAAATTTTTAACACTATTCTTAATTTAAATTTATTAAAATTTGTTTTCTATTTTTAGTTTGATTTTCTATACAAAACGTGTTTTGAGTTTTTTAAACTTTTATTTATTTTTTACTTTTTAGGTTGGTTTATTTATAAAATCGTGATTATTTAGTTTTTTTAAACTATTATTTGTTCTGCAGATTTAAAATTCTCCATAGTATTCGAAAAAACAAATTTTCAAAAAATCATTATTTTGGAATAACTTCTAAATGGCTTCTCGACTAATTCCAAAAACTAATCAGCTCTTAGGTTTAAATAACCACGTTGATTGCGACCAAGCCGGTCAAAATCGGTTGATTCATTCACTTCAACATTTCTTTTTGGATCGTTTTTGATAGAATAAAATAATTATTAGAGTCCAAAAAATCACGTCGATCGCCACCAAGTACGTGAAAATTGGTTGATTGGTTTATGAGTTATCGTTGTCGAAAAAATTCGGAAAAAGTGAATTTTTCAAATTTCCCTAAGAATTTCGGTTCGATCAGTTTGTATTCAAAAGTTTATCAAAGATTCTGAAAAAGTGCGTGGAATACTGCCAACCTCGTGAAAATCGATTTATTTACTTAAAAATTATTGCTGTTTGAAAATTCAAAATTATTAAACCTCTGTCAGCCTTTTGAGCTCGAATAGCTCAAAAGCATATAAAAGCTATTTCTTTGAGCTCGGGGAGCTCAAAATAACACACAAATTGTAATTTTTAGCTAGAAGAGTTCAGAAACGTCGTAAGTGCAATTTGAAGCGTTAAGGTATGGAATTGGCGGGAAGTTGCCTGAATGGCCTTTAGGGTCAAACGTTTTCCAGATTTTTTTTATTGATTGACAGTTAAAGTTGATGTTTTAAGAAATGCAAAAAATAATTCCGAAATTTTTTATTTTTTCATAAATAACTACTAATTAAATTTCTTCAATTCTAGAAAATAGAAAAATCGATTATTATTTGAAATCTCCAAGGAAACAAATTGATTAAATCATTTTAATTATTAATTTTTACTAAAAAGTGCCAAAATTATAATTCATAAGTAATGAATGAATAGAATTATCAATTAAACAAAAAAATATAAATAAATAGAATTAATCAATTATATTGGGGAATCTCTATAAGACTAAAAAAAAAAATTTATCACTATTAAAATTTTCTCGCCCTGGGCACTTGCCCCGACTGCCCCTAGTGTAAATCCACCGCTACTCGCAACATATTTAGTGTCTCTGCGCGGCTTGTATTTTTAAGTGTGAATAAGGTTCACTTACTGTAAAAAAAAATTAATAAAACTACACTATAGCGATATTATTGTTTAAATAAGCAATTGTAATCGCCTCTGTGGTATGGCGGTTCGACGTCGGACCGGCGGTTTGGTTCGGTATGGCAGTATGATATTCTCGAGTAAAATAAAATGATGTTGCCTGGAATTGGATATGTTCCCGGTTAGTGATAGGCTTGCCGCTATCACATTGTGGGACAAAGTGTCCTCGGCTAGTCGTGGGTGCGCTGGTTGTGCTTCTGCCTACTTCTTCGGGAATATGGGCATGAAGATACTTTTTCTTTATTTAAATAAGCAAATGTGAAGTTAAAAGTAAAAACCTTTATTTAATATCTATTCCTCGTGTTATTCCGGGTATGCTATGAAGAATAGACCATCTGCCTATCTACCAGGCAACTCGTAAGATATATAGCAAAGGCTGAATGGGTCATTACCAGCAAAATGCGTGGTGGTAGACTACCGAGCTTCAACTCGTCCGGGTAAGGATCTAGCACTGTTCCTATTCCTGCCGCCACAATAACAGAGTCAGTTCCGGTCCGGGGAGTAGGATAGCGGTAGACACTTCGGCCACAAAACAGCGGTGCGCTTACTAAATCTATGGTGTTATCTGTTACAATGAGGATAGCCCTGTTCTAGCTAGCTATCAACATAAAAAAAAAACTACCTATAGCCGTTAATTTTTATAGCGCCCATTTCTGCACGACCATTAACAAAGCTTCGCGTTTCTGTGTATCTGAGTAATACTCGTAACGTTGCTAGAAATAACATGTAAAACTTCTCTTGCATAGGCATTCATATTCTCAAAAATGTAATACTAAGAAGGTAGACCGTATGTCAAGTTACAGTTTCCAGCCCTACATAAGAGTAAATAAACGATAGCCGTACCAATGAGGCTACTCCCTTAGAAATAAAAGATTTTGAAAATAGCGACATCTAGGAAAAACAGATGGCATTAATATGATTCTTGTTTCAGTAGATGATTGACACTAAACATGAGATGGCACTGGCAGCACTAATAAGTGTTTACAAACAGACTGTCTCACAGTTACAATTACGATTTTTGAATAATGATGACTAAAATAGAGAACTTCTCTGCTAATTTTAATGACCTTTGGTTATTACAATGTCCACCTTGAGGTTACTAAGGATTTCACTATTTTATGTTCCAACCTAAACTCCCCGCATTTACGTAGGTATGTTCGCAAGATTTTATTTAATATCCAAATTAAGGATTGCGTAAGTTTTGAACACCATGAGTGTATAAAGACATTATGATTGGTTTCTATTGATATTCTTGACGAACTACCTGTTAGCAAACACATTTTTTAAAATCAGGACTTTAGCTATTCTCGTTCAGATAAAAAAGAAAAATATCTTCAAGTCCGTTGCTATCCATGAAAAGGTAGGAAGAGGTAAAACCAACCCAGTACTAGATACTTTTATAGCCCTATAATAAATCTCTGAGGTGATTAATATGCCTCATAACTTACCTACTAAAATAAGAGGCTAAAATCCCTGCATCAAGTTGGCAACCCATTATTCACAACTTTCTTAAGGTGATGAGTATTTCTAATCTGTAAATAATAAAGGTTACTTAGGTACCTTCCGTTAGCCGAGGGGTTAGTGTACTAGCCTAACTTTACAAACCAACCGTTTGATGAACAGCGACTTCTATACGAGTATTTACAGGTATCACCCATACCTGTAAATACCTGTAAATCAACATACTTATTTTTTTAGTGTCTAAGTATTTCTGTGTATTAGTATCGTTGATAAGGCATAATTTTCTTACTTTGCGGTCAAATCAATGTTTTTGTTCTTCATTATTATTAGTAACTTGTTATTGTACACAGAAAAAAATACAGAAAAACTTAAAAGGAAAAAAACGTTAGTACAAAAAGTGAGCTTATATTTTATGAAATCAATTTCTTACCAACCAACCCGTTAGGGAGAATATTTTTTTTAAATTATTTTCATTTCATTTTATATTTATTTATTCGCGAAATTGGGTAAATGAAATGTGTTACACTTTACAGTATCCTCATATTACCAAACATTTTTGTCAACATGTGACGTACAAATTTACAATTTTATTTATAAAATCTTTATGTATTTGCATGTTTTATGTAAGTAAATATTTATTAATTTTTGTAAATGAGCGAATAGCGATATACATATAGCGAATAGAATACTTGCTTGCACACCGCTCTCCTGTTAGTAAGAAACAGCAATGGCCTATAGACACCATATATGTTGTAGGTGCGTCGCTGTTCATAGAAAGAACGTTAGAAAGTTAGGGTGTTAGGTCTGATATGCAAGTATATCAGTTACTCTTACTTACCCTCCGGTGCAGAACATGACTGTCACTATAGCGGCAGGAATAGATAAGGTGATAGACCCTATCCAGACAAGTTGCAGTACTGCACACAAAATTGGTAACGACCCAATTAACCTTTGATCGCCTCTTACGAGCTTAAGACGTCTTAAGACGGCAGATGGTCAACTCCACACAGGAGACCTGGAGCAACACGGGGAAACTATACATTTGTCTTTTAATACTTTTAATAAAATATTTGGCGTATACATAGACGACGACGATAAGTAGCAAGGGCAGCAGAACGAAGTGGCGCTCGTGTGGCTGGTGCTGCTGGTGATGGGGCAATTGCGCTACCTGCGCTACCTCGTCGTAGCCGCCTCGCCTCGTACGCTAAGGGCGGATCCAAGAGGTCTATTATTGTCATGACCCCCTGGGCAGGGGGGCAGGTGTGATAGTTTTCGCCCTGTTAATATGGTCTGCCCTGAATGAATCTTTGATTATATAACCTATGCTGAATTAAAGATTGGATTTGTCCATGGCATACGTGAAATGGCATGTAAAGGCGAAGCACCACTGAAACTAATTTTGTATTTCTTTATTTGTAACTATATGCTGCATGAGATATAACAAGCTTTTATTTAACATGTGTGTATGTTTGTCCTGGTGGAATCTTGCAAGTTGAATTTGATTCACTTTGCGGTTACCGATTGAGCTGAAATTTTAGATGCATGTGATCGAATGTCAAAATTAATATATCATGGAGTTGATCTGATGATGGAGCCTGAAGTTGACCATAAGAACTCCCATTATTCCCAACATAATGCTATCAAGTTTAGGCTTATTTTATACACCTTGAATAGTATTTCTCAAGTCTACTACTGGGCTACTACAGCCCTTTAAAAATAAATGCTTGTCACAAAAATATATACTGACTTCGAAAAAAGGCGAAGGTTATACATTTCATGTTTGCTCCTAAGTATCTTTTATTTTATATATGTCAATCGATTTTAACGCTATTTCTGAACTGATTTATTTTTTTAATTTGAAAGAGCGCACTTCCGAGGTGATCACAATAATGCTTCTGGCAATGTATGCCATATGTTTAATATTGTGTCCTATTTCCATGTGCGCTCCATATATTTAGACTAATGTGCATTAAAATTAGTATCTATGTGACTTCCTAATACCGTCTGTTTCATTCAGGTGTGCAGATCTGTGTTTATAAATGCACGCACGGATTGCTTTAACTGCGCTTTACTGGAACATAGAAAAGTGTGGAGCTAAAATGTTCAGTAATTTTTTGTGTAATCTTTTACTAGGGACTAAATTTCGTTCGCGACTGTCTATAATAGTTTATGGCTAAGCCGATTGATCGACATGAGTCGTAAGGGGCAGACTAACTTTCGCATTCATTATGGTTGAAATTAAAATGCCTCTTCTGATGGTAACAGACAACCGTGGCCTCTACATATCGCTGTTCTGTGGCCGAGATGTAAGGGTTTCAGTAAAAGTCTACCGGCTACCCTACCATCTGAACCCAAACATGATAATATCGTTGTGGCGACAGGAATAAGGCAGTTTATGCTTACCTTAGTTACTTTAATGGTAATGACCCATTCAAATTATGCTTGCCATTCGAGCTGCCAGGCAAAGAGTTAGATGGTCAGCTACGCGGATCCGGACCAACACGAAAAAACTTCTAGGTCTGGGTAGTAGATTCAGTCACCTATTCTGTTCTATTTATTTTGGACATGAGTAACTAGTAAGCTTAATTAACTGAGAGGATTAACTGGCTCAAGTTCATACTTTTTCCATTATTGGTATCTAGAGGCGAAGCGTATCAATATCCACACCGTTTACAATGTGTATACTTGAATGCCTTCTATTAGTAAGTAGTTTTATCTGCTCTTACACCTATATGACACAACGTGAAATTATATACTCGTAACTCCAAACTAGAAATTATGGTCTTTTTTAACATTTTGGCATGACTAACTACCACATTTTTTTGTTTAAATGTATTCAACTTAATGTCATAAAAGAATTTCATATGTAGTAGAGTATCTAGAACCTCTGAACAGACGTTTCTATTTCACATATACTTACCTTCAAAACTTAATTTTTTCAGTGATACTCGTACTATCGTAGTATCTTCCCTCAGCGAATAAACTACTAAAAATTACGAGATTTGATACTAAAATGACTTTATTGTTATGATAATTGTTGATTGTATTGGGGACGTTGTTTCTACGAGGGGACTCCTTAAACAATAGAACTTAGGACATAAGGCACTTCGTTATAAAAAAAGGTGACACTGACATGGATTTACATATTACATCAGAGCGTACCTTACGCTTCCATCGTTTCCATCGACCTGATAAGTGGCGCGCCACTACCATGTGGTTCTGAACTTTCGAAGATATTTCTTACCTCGTACAACTTAGTGGAACCAGTTACCAAGGAATTTACAAACGGATGCGACTTAGACTTAGTAAGTATAATCACGTTCGTATCCCCAAAGTATTAGGTAGAGGTACAACCGGGCACCCATGATTAGCCGAAGGACTTAATTCCAAAATGTGATAGGAGACATACGTATTGTCAACCCATAACTTACGCATTCCTTGGCGATACTGTTTTTATTAAAAAGTTAAAAAAAACACCTTGTACCCGATTCAGTCATCAAATCTGGAACCTTATGTAACAAAACGCCAACAGCAAACCAACACATTGGTTATAAAAAATTGTTTTAAAAAAATGTATTATGGTACTGAGTGAAAGCTTGTGCATATATTTTTATTTTGCTATTGGAAACCAGGGACAAACCACACTGAAACCCACACACCACGTCATTATTAATGCACCCTTACATACTATAGTATATTATTATGACATATATATTACATACATTAATTGTTCCGTTTTTCAACATTCAACATTGCTAGAATTGAGGTTGTACTTTTGTGAAATTTGATTATACCTAATAATGAACTCCGTTTATTTTTCAGCTAAAGCTTTTATTCGAAATAAGTGCTCCATCAAAATTTTATTCCGACCGCGGGCTTATTTATTCATTAGTAAAATTACAGAAAACATTTAACCCTTTCAAATATTTGAATTCAGATCTGTAGAGGCTTAAAACTTGTCTAAATGAATTCAGGCCTGTAATAAAGGTTGCAATTATGTTTAACTGTTAGTTATGATAGGCATTTTTATTTTTTGTAACTCTTTATTTAATTTGAGTTTTTAAGTTAAAATAATATCTTCGTGTGTGTATTTTTGAAAAAGTAGGTAGAGGTATAAATAGGGCACTCACGATTAGCCATAGGTACTATAGTTACACTTTGCATAGGTTTCATAGTTATCGCCAATTGATTATCCAATAGGCAAAGTTGTTATTCGTAGAAAATTTTAAAAATCACATTTGGTGTTGCCCAACCCAAGAATTAAATCCGGGACTTCATGCTATTAACGCCAGCACTGGACCGTTACACCACAGAGGCGTTTTGAAGTTGTTTGTTTATTTAAATTTATAATTAATTTTTAATTAAGCTTATGTTGTTTAAACATTTTTAATGCCGAAGAATGATTAATTAATAAATAGTGCTGAGGTACCCTCAAGGTAAGGGGCGGATCATTTATTCAATTTTTACGACATAAATATTGTTTTCACCTCATTCCCGGGTTTCATCTTCATAACTTTTTCTTTTGGAACCTTTTCCTGATAATAATTAACATATCATAAAAATAATTAACAATATTGGTCCCTGCGTACAGACGTAATACAATGACCACGGGAAATGGAGATTTTTTTATATTAGCTATTCTGCCAAACTTCGTTCCACCCGTTCAGGTTGTATACTAAAAAGTTGGTTTTTCCTGATTTCCTTGCAGTAGAACGGGATAAAAAGTATCCTAGATCCGTTACCTGGTTTTAAACTACCTCCTCATAAATTTCCAGCCAAATGTGTTAAGTCGTTTTTGAGTTATAAGTAGTGTTACTGACATGACTTTCTTTTAAACGTACCTATATATTGTTTGATTGTAACAGATCTTTATGAAATTTGATCAAAATCTGTTCAGTGGGTTTATAGTTTATCTTGATACCCCGTGACAACTTAACTTAGAGTAAGAGTAAACAAATGTTGTAGTAGAAATGAATCTCTAAGCCACCTCTAGTTGAACCAGTTTATTTACTAGCCACAGTTTTAAGCCGTCGCGGGCTGAGCAATATGAGCGACACTTCTGCTTTGTGTATACTCAATTCTCTCGTCTTCATTATTTATTCTGTGTCACATACACGGACTGCCTCTATTCGGCGAATATCCGTATCTCGTTTGAGCTGACAGCTTAAGTTATGGCATATAAGGCATTTCATGTGCGATTTAGTGCGGAAAATTGGATAAATTGAGAAGTTTCCTGCATTTTTAAGTTAAAACTCCTTATTCAAAATGTTTTAAAGCATTTCTAACTTGGCTTTTTATAAGTAGGTGTTGATCCTTACAATACCTGTTTATTGCAGCCTCCAGGTAAAACCAACTTTGGCATTATCGTTAAAGAAGATAGTTGCAGTTTTTGTAATTGGTGAATTTTGTTTATATTTTGAGTGAAAGTTCCTAACCTCTGTGGTCTAGCGATCCGGCGTCGGATTTGACTTCTTAAGGCCCTGGGTTCCCCGGGTCTGGCAACAACAAAAATACTAAAAATGTTTATTTTCAATTTTCTAATATAGGCTTGCCACCTATCACATTGTGGGACTTAGTATCTTCGATTAGTCGTGGGTGCCCTGGTTGTGCCTCTACCTACTCCTTCAGGGATATGGGCATGAAAATAGGTTTTTTTTTTAAAAGTTATCAGTTTATATGGCATTTTATTCGGTTAAAGTGCAGAAATGAAATATTTATGAAGACATTAGTACATTTCTTCTTTGCATTGAAATCTCATTAAATGAACTTGAGTAAGGAGACCACCGCTTTACTCAAGACTCTGAGTTTGCATTCTATAATAATTTATGGCTATGTTATAAAAAACTAAAGAAGTGAATCAAAAATAAATAACTAGAAAAAATATATTAAAACTAAGCAAGCAGACAGATTTCCTGATGGTAAGATATGCAAATCGAGTATATGTACCACCAAATGCGGTAGTAGGGGAGATTTGAAGCTGGAATGGTAAGCCTAGTAGTAAATTTGTACTTGCGTGACCATTGGCTTCATACCAGTATCAATGAGTGGGAGTGTAAAGAGTTGTACTAATCTGGACGAGTTGTCATACATATTCTAAAGTTTTAATTCAAATTAAGAAATAAAAACTTATAAAATATTTTATTAACTAATAATTTTAGAAGAAATTATTTAGAATATTGAAAAAAATGGAAAATTTGTATTTTAAATTTTCTAATAAAAAAACGTTGCCCAGGATTGGATGTCTCACATTGGCTATAGATTCGCCACCTATCGCATTGTGGGACTTAGTGTCTTCGGTTAGTCGCGAATTGTGGTTGGAGTTGTGCCTCTGCTTACCTCATCGGGAATATGGGCGTAAAGATAAAACAATTTGAAGTTATTTGGTTGAAGTAAATTAAGTTAATTTGTAACACAGATATATCAGACGCTCTGAAACTAAGCGGTGCCTGTATTTTGGGAAACCAATTTAACTTAAACTACAAGTTTTTTTTTTTTTATTAAGAATATATTTTATTATATTATTACCATAAATGATATTTCATTTTTGCTATTTTTAAATATACAAAAAATAAATTATCAGTATGATATAATATATTAATTATATATTTTCTTTATATATAAAAATGAATTCCCTTTTCGCGTGGCCCTTTCATCACGCCTGAACGGATGGACCAATTTTGCGAATTCTTTTTTTGTTGTATTGGTTATTGTCAGGAGAAGGTTCTTATAAAGACAAAAAAACCCAGGAAAATTGCAGGAAGAATGGGAAAATATTTAACATAGAATACTTGAACTTTTTTATACAAACTATTAGTAGCTGTAAATGTGAAGATGTACAAAGGTCACCGGGTTGGCTAGAAAAATGTGATAATAAAACATTAAGTTCGCATTCAGTATAAATTAATTTACAAATAACTAAAAGCAAAAAAATTCGAACATTTTGACATATACTTTAAGTAAGCGAGTTCAAGATTTTGTTAAAATTGTATATAATATATTTCAAAGGATTCCTCGGTGGTTAAAAACATAAAATGCACGAAGTTCGCTGGGTCATCTTGTACGTAGATATACATTTACAGATTTTGCAAGAGGAGTTTGCACTTCCGCGTGTCATCCCGTGGTTCTCGTTTGTCATCGGAGTGGTAAGCCTCTGACATATTTCAATTACCCTGTCCTGCTGCACAGGTGAGGAGGCTAAGGAAAATATATTTTGTCGCCGCTATTATTTATTATAGTACAGTTAATAAAAGGAGCTAGTTTTAGCGACGTAAACTCACTAAAAATCGACAAAGACACACACTTTTTTGAATGACTAATATGTTACTAAAATCGCGGTTTTCACAACTTTACCCGAATTTTTAATCTGATAGTATGATCTCCATATGTGAGTTATCCCTTTTAGTGGTCCGGTGTTGGCGTTGACTACATTAGATTCCAGGTTCGATTCCACCTAAAACATGATTTTCAATTTTCTAACTAAAACAATGTTTTCACAGAATTTCTATGTTTTATAAAAAATCCCTAGGATAACATAGGGACGGATTCACTAAGTACACATAATCGACTCCAAGAAAAGGAGAAGGCTCTTAATTCGTCTGTATTTTTGTATTGTTTTTTTTTACGCGATTATTCCTTAAGTCCCACAATGTAATAGGTGGCAAACCTATCGCCAACCGGGTACATATCCACTGCTGGGAAACGTTATTTTTATTATAAAATTTAAAAAAAAACATGTGTTCTCTTTGTTGCCCGATCCGGAAATAAACCCAGAACCTCACGAAGTCTATTCCAACACGGTATTGATAGACCACAGAGGCGATTACAGGTTTTTAAACATTTCTTATATGTAAGAAAGTATCTTCACGCCTATATCCCCGAAGCGGTAGGCAGAGGTACAACCAAGGCACCCACGACTAGCCGAAGACACTAAGTCCCACAATGTGATAGGTGGCAAGCCTATCGCCAACCGGGCACATTTCCAATCCCGACCAACATTTTTTTTAATTAGAAAATTGGAAAAATCCAATTTTCTTTATGTTGGCCGACCCGAGATTCGAGCCCAGGACCTCATGCAGTCAAGTCCAACACCCGGACCGCTAGACCACAGAGGCGACTTTCTTATATGCTTGGCTGTATATCCGCGACTTCGTCATCATAGGATTATTTTGGAAAACCTTTTTATATTTACTCAAAGATTTTTGGGATATTAACTTATACTCGTAGTTAGTCATCTTCGGTTAACTTCAACTTGGTTTTTAAGCATACTTTGATCCCTAATTAAAGTTCTTGAGTTCTTTCAAATCATTGTGTTGTGGTCAAAAAACTTCATCAGAATCGGTCTGTTTGTTTTGACTTGAAAGCATTACA
>NJDC01001460.1:0-12419 GCA_002245475.1 Calephelis virginiensis
CGTGGGTAATGTTTCATTTATTGATTTAATGTACTTACTAAGCACTATTATTGAAATGTATTACCGTTGTGCACTTCTCCTACACATAAGCTATAAGTGTGCCAAATTTTATGCTCCTGCGTCCGTGCAATTTATGTACACAGGGGTCCAAAGTTTTTGCTTCACGTTTAATATATAGATTTATAATTAAGAAATTGTTGCCCGCGACTTAATAAAGCCGTTGAAGTCTCTTCGTGGTTTGTGATAGAAACGACAAATTTTCCCGCAGTAAGTGGTATGCGCCTCTGTGTTCTAGCGGTCTGGCGTCGGACTTGACTTTTTGAGGTCCTGGGTTCGATTCGATATAATAAATGTATAGTTTCAATTTTCTATTAAAAAATAACGTTGCCCGGTTGGCGATAGACTTGCCACATATCACATTGTGGAACTTCGGCTAGACGTGAGTGTCTTATTTGTGCCTCTGCCTACCTCTTCGGCTATATAGGCGTAAAGATACTAACTAAGCAGTATTCTAAATACACACTTTTTTAGGGTAAACTGTTATCTTAAGAAGAGTGTATTTAGAATACCATATTACTTTAATAAAGTACAAGAGTTTACTTTAAAAAAGTTTGTATACAATGGAATTCTATCAAGTGCTGACGATGAAGAATATACACCCACAACTATCTGAATACACTAAGTCACACAATATGATTGGAGGCAAGTCTATCACCGACCGGGCAACTTTATTTGTATTAGAAAATTAAAAATAAATATTTTTTTGTTGGCTGACCTGGGAATTGAACTGACTACCTTAAGAAGTCTAGTTCGACGCCGAACCGCTAGACCACGGAGGCTATAAAAATATTTAGGCGTTTTGAAGTTGTAAAATATGGCGAACCATCATGTTGGTCACAAAAATATGAACAGTCGTCTAGCAATGTGGTCTTCGTAATTCCATGAACGGGATTTCCATTTAGTGCATTGTCCGGGAAGACAAATTGTCATGTCTTCTTTTAAAAAGGAATCCGTTATTTGAACTAGAAATTCTAATATCAATACAATAAAGAAGTAATAAAATTGTTTTTATTTTTATTTTATATGTAATAAAATGGCTGTTCCGGCGAACTTTGTAAAGCTTGTTTAGCTTGTATAGCAAAATAAAAATGTTGTTTCTTGCGGTTTTCTCTCAGTAGAACGAGATAAATAGTATCACATCTCCGTCTCCGGGTTTTAAGCTACCTCTCTACCAATTTTCAGCGAAATGTATTCAGCCGTTCTTAAATTGTAAACAGTATGAATGTCAACAGAAAGATGAGTGTTGTTGTCGGTAATTAGGGTTTTTCTGTGATCAGTATCTTCACACCCATATCCCCAAAGATTTAGGCAGAGGCACAAACAGGGCACCCACGATTAGCCGGAGACACAAAGTCCCACATTGTGATAGGTGGCAAGCCTATCTGTCGCCAACCGGGTTCATATTCAATCCCGAACAACATTTTTTTTAGAAAATTTGAAAAACCGAATTTTTTTTTGTTGCCCGACGCAGGAATCGAACCTGGGACCGCATGCAGTCAAGTCCAACACCTGAACCGCTAGACCACAGAGGCGATTTTACATTTTAAAATATTGAATTAAACAATACTAGAACTGAAATAGGTTTACAATAGGATCATATAATTCTCTCGTTACTTTTGTGAACAACACTTAGACATTCTAAAATATTTATATAAGCTTTATAACGTTATACCCATTCACTATTTTAAAACTTTTACACATACCGATCCTCTGTGGCCTAGCAGTTCAGTTGACTGTATTGGTCCCGGGTTCGAATCCCGGGTCGGACAAGAAAACAAAAATTGGGTTTTTACAATTTTCTAATTTAAAAAATCGTTGCCAAGGATTGGATATGAACCTAGTTGGCGATGGGTTTGCCACCTATCACATTGTGGGACTTAGTGCCTTCGGCTAGTTGTGGGTGCCCTGGTTGTGCCTCTGCCTAAATCTTTGGGGATATGGGCGTAAAGATACTGATCACAAAAAAATACCGATAACAACACTCATCTTTCTGTTGACATTCATACTGTTTATAACTTAAGAACGGCTGAATACATTTCGCTGAAAATTGGTAGAGAGGTAGCTTAGAACCCGGAGACGTAGATGTAATACTATTTATCTCGTTCTGCTACGAGAAAACCGCAAAAAGCAACATTTTGAACCTCCGCCTACCTCTTCGGAGATACTGGCATGAAGACTTTTTTAATCTTTAAATCGATTCATCCATTACTAAGTTATAGAACAACACACACACACACACCCACACTTAAACACGTCACATTTATATCACCCCTCTTTTTCCATTGTAAGCTAAAATTTTGCCGTCAATCACATGTCTACCGGCTAGTCTACCTTCCGCACTAGAACAAAGCTGAGACAAATACTGTCAATAATCTACGTAAGCGGGTGGTACCTATTTAGCGATACACTTTATTGCACAAATATGTTGGTCCGGGCTCCTTTGCAGATTAGACCATCTGCCTTCCTGTGTCAGGCAGCTCGTAAAAGGCGAGCGCAGGTTACTGTCACTAACACCGTGACATCTGCCTGGGTGGTAGAGCTTCGCAACGAACGCCCGGATTGGTCCCACGGCCCTATTTATTCCTGACACCATAACGTGGACGTGTTTCGGTTTGAAGGGTAAGGTAGCCAGTAAATTTACTTTTGCTCGTGGCCTAACTTTTAGGCCTTAAGCTTAAAAAGGCATCATTATCATCTTTGGTGTCTATAGGCGGGGTGAGTTTCTTACCATCAGGAAATCCATCTGCTTGTTTGCCTGCCAATATCAAATAAGTTTTTAATTCAATCAGTATTGGAACGATTGGAACGAAGTTCCTTATTGCGCGTTGTGAATGGGGGCTAGACGGAAAAAATTCTTACGAAAATGTTGTCACGTCACTTATTGCTCTCTGGTCTAGCGGTTCAGTAGTTGGACTTGACTGCATGAGGTCCCGGGTTCGAATCCCGGGTAGGACGATTTATTTTTTATTTTTTTTATTTTTCATTTTCTATTTTTTTTATTATCATTTTCATTTTTTTTATGTTATTTTTTTTTTAATTTTTTTATTTTATGTTTCTCTGTCTGTCTCTCTCTATAAGAGAGATAGAGATAGAGATTACTAGAGATTGATAGAGAGAGAGGGGGGGGGAGAGGGAACCTCGTTCCATCCGGGTGTCCCTTGACACCTCTCAACTTTTTTTACTAGGTTTAGCCACACATGAATCAATCCAAATCGTTTCATGGCGTAGCAAGATATTCTTAACACTTTAACTGTCCATGCATTACTTGTAATGCACTGGGTAGCTGACACGACACGTCCGTGCATAACATGAAATGCACTATGTAGTATATCGCGTTGGTCATTATGTCACATCATAATTGAAGACGTGAATGGATGAAGGCGTAATGTCACAATTTTGAGTTAATCGATGTTAAAGTTTTACATAAACTAGTGGTCGTCCGTTGGTCGAAATTCGACCATAGTAAATTTTAATATCTTTTTGATAAGAACGTCATCTTTATTTCTTAAGACTAACTACTTTGTTTCCAAACTGTATGGTGCGCCATCTGTGATCTTTTATCGTTATCATCAAAATAATTGTTTGTGTGTGTCAAATGCATGGTAGTGTGGTTAATGTTTTTTTATTGATTTAATGTAGATACTTTATAGGCATTGTTATAAAAAATGTTAACTCTCTGCACTTCTCCTGTACATAAACTATAAGTGTGCCAAATTTTATGCTCCTGCGTCCGCGCAATTTTCTTAAAAAGGGGTCCAAAGTTTTAGCATCACGTATCAATATATAGATTTAAAAACACCATACCGATATTACATTTGATGCACTTGAACTTATATATTTGACATTTGGTAATTGAGAAGCAACTATATTGTAACATTCAAAGGGTTAAGCTTATTTTAAGATGTTCATTGAATCAGTATTACGTTCAACTAATCGAGTTATAAATCTGACTTGCACAATACTCATTACTAATTCGATTGCAATCAGTTGCCCCATTTTTTATATGTTTAGTAATTAAGTAATTCACGATGCATGCAGATAACACAGTTTAATGCGTTTACTTTGTGCAGTCAAATGTCAAACTTATGTAGTTTTTGTTATTACATAGTCACATTATATTAATAGAAGATCTGGGGCCCTATCCAGAATGCTTATAACAGTATTATTTCCATCTTGCTAAATGTTCGCCCTTATAAGCAGCTTTATGCTATATGTTTTAAGGTTGTCTCTCTCCGATGACAATTAGTTTTATTATATTAATACTGTTTTAAGAGCTTATGGTAACCCCCCTGAAATACATAGAGTACCGAGTTAATAATGGAATGAAACATATTTGATAATAACTGTAATTTATTAATAATCACAATATAAATCATAGACAGAAGATTTTTGTATATTAAAAAACGTGTTTTTTATTCCGATTTTTTTGCACAGAACCCTATATCTACTTGGTTTGATATATTTTTTTGCTATTATAGAACGAAAGTAACTTTTATCAACATAAATGTTCAAACAACTCAAAAAAACGAACTGGCTTTACATGTTCTAAGCGCTTATATGCACTATGTGTCAAAGAAATCGGTGTGATCAGCATAAAAATTAAGTAAATTTGTGTACCACTTAAGGCAAATAATAAAAAAACGAAATTTAATACGTAAAAACCTGCTTGCTTTCATAGATTGCAAGAACTGTACCTGCCAGACCAGGTAAATAACAAAACTCCACTTCTGCACTTTCTATACGTACCTAATAAAAAAATAGGTCTGGATAAAATAATCTTGTCATCTGAACATTGCAAAATATTTAAACGAATTTTTTTCTTTTTCAAAATAAATAAAATAATTCTGTTAAGAACTTTCGACTATAATAAATGAAATTTCAGAAGTGATATGAAAATAAATAACAAAAAGTGGTCGTAATTCTTGAACTTCGTGTGAATTATATGATCGGTAAAATTGGTCAATTTAGGTGGGAATTTGTTTAATTTTGTTCAGATAAATTGCACAAGTGAAATATTTATGAAGAAGTTAGTGTACTGTGTTTTTCGTGACTGCCATCAAATCTCGCTAATTGAGCTTAAGTTACCAGGCCACCGCTTTACTCAAGACCCTGACATTACTTTGTATAACGACTTATGACTATGCAATAAGAATTTGTTAGAATGAAAACGTGGCAGCATGGCCTAAAGTTCTTAGCCGGCCCCAGAAAGAGGCAAATTTACTTAAAAAAGGGAAGTTTTGGCGCCATCGTGAAAGAAGATGGCCGTATAGTTTTTTTGTAATTATTGAACCTCGTGTAAATTATAAGTAAAATTAGTTAATTTAGGTGGCAATTTGTTAAATTTTGTTCATGTAAAGTGCACAAGTGAAATATTTATGAAGAAGTTAGTGTATCGTGTTTTCCCTCGCTGTCGCCTAAAATCTCACTAATTGAGCTTGAGTAGCGAGGCCACCGCTTTACTCTGACCTTGAAATTACTTTGTATATAGTGACTTATGATTGTGAATAAGAATTAATTAATACAGAAGACATGGGAGCATGAACTAAAGGTCCCCCGGCCCCAGAAAGAGACAAATTAACTAATTAATAATAATAATAAAAAAAGACATACTCGGACCAAACTCGGACTAATCTGACATAAATATTCCATCTCTTTTTTCCTTTCATTGGGAAAAAGCATACAGTTTGTCGCAACATTTATATAAAAAATAAAAGAATTAAGTTTGCTATGTTTTTTATTCACCTAATTTATATGACACTAATTGCCTTAAATCTGAATGCCTTTAGACTTACTTTCAAATTAAACGGGTTATACCTATCTGTCATGTGTCTTGTGTCACTTAAGCTAAACTTCATACAAAAATCGGGTTTGCTATGTATCTATGGAAGACCCGCCTTTTATTACGTAGTATTTATATACTCTTTGAAATCATATACTTAAAATAAGTTTAAATTGGTGCTAAACAGAATCACAACCAGCAAGTTTTATTTTAAACATAATAATAAATAAAAAGTATGTCAAAAAGAGCAGACTAGTGTTTATAGCGATGTTGCACCGGTACCTAGATCTGTGCTAAGCGAGATTACCATGTTCCCCACGGCCACAAATAACGGTGGTTAATGCGAGCGACCCATTTGCGAACCGACGTGGTGGTACCGGCAGGATCTTTGTTACCATCGTAATACTTTGACTGAAGATAGTTTTGTGACATCTAGCTCTAGAAGAAGTGCCGAAACAAAGATGTTTTTAGGGAACATTAGTTGAATGGTGTAAATCGGAACGGAAAACCTGTCCGTCCGTGTGTCACACTTTATTCGACAACAATACAAATTACAATTGAACTTGGTAGATAGACTAAATTTAAAACGTAAACCGCTTTTGGATTTTAAACAAAAACAAATACAATCTTTATACAACACGATAGCGACGCACCTACAACATCTACTGTGTTTAGGCTGCGGTTATCTCATACCATCAGAGTAGCCGCTTGTTGTTGGCTGTTTATTGACATAAAACAATGCATATAACAAATAATTTTTTTTCAAACATATTCATTTTAGGAAAGGTCTTTGATAAAACCAAATTCGTGGCTCTAATTTTTTTTAAAATGAGAAAAATAGATGCTGTAGATCTTAATCGCCTCTGTGGTCTAGCGGTCCAGGTGTTGGACTTGACTTCATGAGATCTCGGGTTCGATTGCCGGGTCGGGCAACAAAAAGAAAATGTAATTTTTCCAATTCTACAAAAAAAAGTGGCTCGAGATTGGATATGTGCCCGGTTGGCGATAGGCTTGCCACCTTTCACATTGTGGGACTTAGTGCCCTCGGCTTGTCGTGGGTGCCCTGGTTATACTTCTATCTACCTCTGCAGGGATATGGGCGTGAAGATTTATTTCCTTACTTATACGAAAATTAGTACAATCCCCATACAACAAGACAGCGACGCACCTATACAATAGTGTCTATAGACTGCGGTTATTCCTTACCCTCAGAGGAGCCGCTTGCTTATATGTGCATATCTTCACGCCAAGTTCCTTGCACGGAAGGCAGAGAGTATCTTATAGTTTCTATAACTAGTTTTTTTCTAAATTTAAATCGTTTTAAAGATAAACACTTATAAAACGACCAAATGCGTGTCTCTGGCTTTTCACAAAAAATATATGCTGTAGATATTAATGAAAACTTTAAACGAAAACGTTTTTGAGGGATGTTTAGGCTGAAGTTTTTGTGCTGAAATATTGGAGATGATAAAGGCTAAAGGGCGGAGGTGGTATTTTGCTCTACCTAAGAAAACTGAAAGGCTTTGACTCTGGCAATAGGATGTGACAAACCTAAACCTTCTACAGTTGTGTCTATAGTTGTCTCTTATAGGGTTTCCAGGCGGTTGTAAACATTGGTTTGCATCCGTCTGGATCCTAAATTTAAACCTTTAATAATAATCGGAAGACGAAAACAAAATTTTCTCCAAGGTTACCTGTGTTGAAAGACGGGTTTGTAACCGACTGGAACATCTTTAACCTTGAGTAGAGTTCTGCCTTTGTTCATTGTCACATTATATTATAAAAAAACAGCAGTCATGTCGCTTTAAAAGTCCACTATTTTATTTAGACTAATTTGGTTCACCAACAACAATATTGGTCCGGGCTCCTTGGTAGAATAGACCATCTGCCTTCCTGCCAGGTAGCTCGTAAAAGGCGAGCATACTCTTACCGTCACAACACCCTGACATCTAACTAGGAGTTTCGCAGCGACTCACCCGGATTGGTATCACCGCCTCAATTATTCCTGCCGCCATAAATTTAGCGCTATTCACTTGTTCCGGTTCGGAGGGTAATGTAGCAGATAAACTTACTTTTGCTTGGAGTCTAACATTCCGGCCTCAGGAAAGCAATGCACCATTACCACCCTTGGTGTCTCTAAGTGGCGTGAATTTCTTACCATCAGGAAATCCGTCAGCTTGTTTGCCTTCCAACAACATAAAATCTTAACTGCATTCCGCAGTTCGTAATAACCATTACATGTTTTTCTAACCGCCTGTCAATTCTCTCCTACAAAGCAAGTTTTTACCGACAAAATTATTTCAATTACATAAATCTTACACAGAAGTATGAAATCAATGAAAGATGACTTCTTGTATGAAAAACGAAGCCTTCCGTTTGTATTAATATCCGCCTTCGCAAGGTATTTGTCGTTACATGTGTAATCATTAACGAGTAACGGATTATATCACATCTTGTGAGATAGTGTTTTTAATACTGTTGTGACAGTGCATAACGTCTGACAGTAAAATAGACTAGTTTCCTTCTTAAGGAGGAAAATTTGGTTGTGAAACACACACACACACACACACACACACACACACACACACACACACACACACACACAAATTAACACATGTTTGGGTATTTTCAGAGTCAAGAGTCTCTTAAACGGGGGTGTTTATATGAAAATGTAATATTCGTGGAGGAAGCCAAGCAGGTCTGCAAAGATCGTCAGCTGTAGCACTTTATGTTTTCTTCACCTTCACCGTAAAGGAGTTGGCGTGAAGATATCATACATATGTATATGTACATTAGAACAAACATTTTTCTATCTTAATTTTAGCCTTTATTGACTTACTAGCTGTTATTGTACTTGGATGTGGCGTTGCCCGCGTGGTCCCTCAAGAACATTGTTTCGGGATAAAAACTATCCTATGTGGTAATCAAAGCTACCTTCTCTATGTGTGCCAAATTTCATGATAGTCAATTTAACAGTTTTTGCGAAAAGGAGTAACAAACAAACATACAAACTTTCGCATTTATAATATTACTGGCTGTGGCCTGCGGCTTCGCCCGCGTTTTTACACCCCGTTGTGTGATCTGGATTAAAAGCAGCCTGTAAGTTAATCCAGGTCATAATCTACGTGTGTTCCAAATTTCAGACAAATCCGTTGAGCCATTCGATCGTGAAAGAGTAACAAACATACACACACCCTTACAAACTTTCGCATTTATAAAATTAGTAGGATTACGATAAGAAATATTAGGAATTAAGATTAGGATTTTAGAACGTGACGTAGTATTAATTCTGGTGATAAACTTTGACGATTTTTAAGAAACTTTTTTTGGACACTAACTAAAAATACAGTTATAAAACGTGGTATTACAAAAGAAAAATAGCATTTAATAAATACGAATTTCGTTTTGGAACGAACTAATTTATTGGTAAAAAATAAATTAATAACAATAATAATAAATTATATTTATTTCAAGTAAACCTACAAGGGGCAGTTGTGACGCATCTATACAATAACAAATCTACCACCGGATCGGAACGCGGCCTCACACTGAGAAGATCCGGCAAGAAACTCGGCAGTTTGTATTTTTTTCTTATTTTAAAATATGTTTACAATAATAAATGTAATGATACATTACATTTGTAAGAGATTGGCATGAGGAGCAATTAATCCCAAGCCGTCTTATCAGCTAAATATTCAGCAATGCTATAATAACCCTTTTCATTTAAATTACATTTAAAACATTTCTTAAATTTATTAATTGGAAGTTCTTTCATATAATTGGGAAATTTTTTGTAGAATTGTATACATTTGCCCATGAAAGAATGGCTTACTCTGTGGAGACGAGACACATGCACAGCAAGATTATTTTTATTCCTTGTATTGACACAGTGTACTCGTATATCACAATTTCTTTTAAATGAACTTGAATTTCTTTGAACATACATTAAATTTTCAAAGATATACTGGGATGCTACAGTTAGAATTTTGATTTCTTTTAACTTTTCTCTCAGGGAAACTCTTGGGCCTAGGTTGTAAATTGCCAGTTGTATATTATAGGTTGTAAATTGACAGAACCAAGCTCCTTTTTTGGCTAAAAATACATTGTGGAAAATATAAAGGTAATGAATTGGATCAATAATGGAATCCCACCTAGCGCCGACGATAAGAAGTACAGAAAATAAGGTCAAATCTAATTTAAGCTTATAACTGAACAAAACAAAATAACATGTTTTCGGTAGCCAAATCTTATCAATAACCACAAGAAATCAATAAATTTTATTTCTCATCATAAAAATCAATGGTTATTACATTTTAATCGGTTAATAACCCGTAATGGCGAGAGATCTGTAAATTGTGCAATCTAATAATATTTTTTAAAGGGCTGTCACCAAAATTACCGCTATTATGTAATCAAATTATACCAGAAATTCAATTGTCAATTATTATGTAATTTCTATTAAGTTTGCAAGAAACTGCTTTAAGAAACGTAAGCATAACCCGTCTTAATAAAGTAGATTAAAGCGAGTCTACCTTTACTCCAAGGATTAGGTTGACATTACATAAATTGAGTACTAATAAATATGGAGTAAAGATGCAGTACTTCGTGTTTGGTCTTTGATGTATAGATAGTCCATGCGTACATACGTAGTGCGTTAAGGTACAAAAAGTATCATCAGAGCCCTTACCATTACGGCTTCTCAAGTTTACTATACTCGCTACCTTTACTCTTTCTCTATAAATTGTGTGTATGAAAACTGTGAACAGCGCCTCTAACGGTCATTAAGAGAAACACATTTTAGACCAAAAATGACAGAGATTTCAACACGTAATTTATAGAGCATAATCTATACCAATTGGTAAAGGCTCTGTAATAAAAATGTTTAATTAATTATATATCGCTTCTGTGGCTTGGCGGTTCGGCATCGGACTTGACTTCTTGAGGTCCCGGGTTCGATCTCCGAGTCGTGAAACTTAAAAAAAATATATTTTTAATTTGCTAATAAAGATAACGTTGCCAGGAACTAGATATCTGCCTATTTTTTTTATGATATTGGAAGGCAAAGAAGCAGACGGATTTCCTGATATAAAGAAATTCACTCCGCCTAGAGACTCCAAAGGTGGTAATGGTGCGTTGCCAACCTGAGGCCAGGATGTTAGGCCTCGAGCAAAAGGAAGTTTACCGGCTACCTTACCCTCCGAACCGGAACACGTCATGACGTTATGGCGGCAGGAATAGGTAAGGCGGTGGTACCAATCCGGACGAGTCGCTGCTAAACTCTATCACCTAGTCAAATGTCATGGTGTTAATGACAGTGAGCCTATGCTCGCCTTTTAATAGCTGCCTGGGAAGGAAGGCAGATGGTCTATTCTACAAAGGAGCCCGGACCAACACGGGGATCCTGCCTATGTATGTGGATCGACCTCCTAACCTATTCTTGCCATCTTATGGCTCTATAATATTCCAATACAGAAGATGAGATAGCTGGTAGTCTGGCACTATAGGCCTTACATCCCAGCTACTGGACAGAGATGCATCTGTAATATCTATGGGGTCTATAGGCCAAGTATATACCTTACCATCAGGAAAGTTATGTAAGCTGACGTGTCATGTGAAAAAGTAAATGTCCCTGTAGGAGTAGGCAGATGCACAACCAGGGGCACCGATGACTAGCCGATGACACTAATTCCCATAATGTGATAGGATTACGCTAGACCTCAGAGGCGGCTATATAAAAATATGTGTAAAAAAGAAAATAAATAAATAAGTCCATACCAAAAAAGCCATAATCGATTAGACTTTCTAATTTTTTTCGTTATGCATTTACTCTACCTACAAATTTTGATTTTTTTAGGATCAGTAAGTCATAATTTCGTGATAATCCCATATGAAATTTGATCCCCGTCTTGGTCCGGGCTTCTTTCCATAATAGACCATCTGCCTTCCTGCCAGGCAGCTCGAAAATGCGAGTATAGGCATACCGTCACTAGCACATTGACATCTGACAAGGTGGTAGAGTTTCGCAGTGACTCGCCCGGATTAGTACCACCGCCTTACCTATTCCTGCCGCCGTAACGTCATGACGTGTCCCGGTTTGGAGGGTAAGGTAGTCTATAAACTTATCTTTTTCTCGAGGCCTAACATCCCGGCTTCAGGATTACTATTATCACCTGTAGTGGCTCTAGGCGGCGTGAATTTCTTACCATCAGGAAATCCATCTGCTTGTTTGCCTTTCAATATCATAAAAAAAGATAACGGTCTTATCTGGTTTTTTAATTTGAGTGAATAATGACCGCCTCGTTGGTTGAGTGTCTAGCGTACATGCTTAAGCATCATCCAGATGGTTGTAATCACGCGCCAATCACACCTTTCACAAAGGTGACCTTGGTGGAAACTTTAAAACAATTTAAAATTTGTATTATATCTACCTTCCACACGGATGCAAACCAATTACCTTGTATTAACTACAGCGACCAACCGTGAGGCGTGCATTCGTATCCCGACGGGGGCAAGCGTTTGTGTGATTAACATTCCAGTGTCTACATTTTCGGATCTGGGTGTTTATTAAATATATTCTGGT
>NJDC01001460.1:33250-46878 GCA_002245475.1 Calephelis virginiensis
TTAGTTTTTCCATAGATCGACAATGTTATCGATTCCAAACCAATTCCAATTTCTCGAAATTTGAAATTTGGCTGGTGTTTTGAGTGTAACCCTGTATATTCCTTTGACATATTGCATTACGCTTATATATAATTGCTATATTTTAGACCCTGTGGTCTAGCGGTCCAGGTGTTGGATTTGACTGCATGAGGTCCCGGGTTCGAATCCCGGGTCGGCCAACACAAAGAAAATTGGATTTTTCCAATTTTCTAATAAAAAAATGTTGGTCGGGATTGGAAATGTGCCCGGTTGGCGATAGGCTTGTCACCTATCACATTGTGGGACTTAGTGTCTTCGGCTAGTCAAGGGTGCCTTGGTTGTACCTCTGCCTACCTCTTCGGGGATATGGGCGTGAAGATACTTTTAGACCCTAGAAGCTAGAAGAACCGACCGAAATATTTCGCTTGCTTTATTGTAGAATAAGGTTCCTTACAAAGTAGCCTATATATGTAATCTGTTCAAATGTAAGTCTTTGACTAGTCGCTACCTTTATTATGTAGTCCATTTGTAGCTTTGCATTCTTTTTGAAAGATTAGGTGGATAGTTAAGGCTTCTTATTAATGAGCAAATATTAAAGTACTCCAAGGCTGAAGTTGACATTACAGTCTTTAGTCGACTCATTGGTCGGTGGATTAGCGTGTACGCCTAATACTTCTCGGCTTCTATTCCCGACAGGCATTTGTGCGATGAGCATTTAAATTTCTGTGTTTCTTTGTCGGGGTGCTATTTTTATTTCAGTATTTATTTATATATTTCTATGTAAAAGTATCATTGACTAAAAACTATAACACAATCATATAATTTGCTTACTTTTTAATATTATTAAAAAAATCAAGAAAATCAATTGACAAACATAAAAAAACGCATAGAGTCGAACGTATAAACCTTTAATTAAATTCAGTTAAAATGTTTACAAAGCTGTCAAGATTTAGGTACTTAATAGTTGGCCGAGGCGAAGCCGAGGCTGATTTGTAATCTGAGGATTTCTTTTTTATTGCCCGAGGTGTGTTACGTTATTGCCCGACATAATACAATATTAATCTCGAAATACATGTTCTTGTTAATTGTGTTAATTTCTTCTTATAAATATATTCTGTCTATCGTGAATCGAACCTGAGTCTTTTGTACTTAACGTCAAATCTAGACTATAGGACCACAGAAGCTTGTTATTCGAAAATATTGCATTATAAATTTGAATGATAAATGTGTAAAGATTTGACTTTTAGAAATATACACATCTATTTTGAAAGAAAACTTATAGTATTCTTGTAACTAGAATTTCAGATTTTATACATTTTTACACAAGTAGCTATAGATTACTACTAGAGGTTAGAATCCTAATCCTATTAATATTATAAATGCGAAAGTTTGTAAGTATGGATGTATGGATGTTTGTTACTCTTTCACGCTCGAATGGCTGAACGGATTTGTCTGAAATTTGGAAGACAGATAGATTGTGACCTGGATTAACATATAGGCTATTTTTAATCCCGATCGCACACCGGGTTTCTGTGAAAACGCGGGCGAAGCCGCAGGTAGCAGCTAGTATTAATATAAACTCATAATAAACATCAAACGCTTCAAACCTTGTTTTAAATGTTCTAAGTAGCTTTCTCAAATAAAAAATAATTATTGAAATTGGTTCAGAAATGACGGTGGTAATTCAAAACACACATAAAAATAAATAAATAAATAAAAATCCCTTTACAAGTCACAGAAATTGAATCTAACCTCAAAGTAAGCAAATTATATGCTTGTGTTGTGGGTGTTAGTCAACGATTCTAATACTTAGATATCAGAATAAATTTAATAAACATCCAGACCCGGAAATGCAGATCTAAATGTTCATAACACAAATATCCGCCCTCGTCAGAAATCGAACCCTAACCTCGCGGTTGGTTGTGTAGGCGTTGACGCTAGCCACTCGATCAACGAGGCGGTCGAAAAAAATCTAAGAGACGAACATATAAACTCCTCTTTTATAAAATCGGTGAAATATGTCGAATCTCTTTCATAAACTTCAAGCCTTGTATTAGTGTTACAAACGGGATAACGTGAGCAACCACATAAAAATGTTTCACAAACCGTATAAAAGTAATGTACAAAGTTACATGTCGCTGCTGAAAGCAATTGCATGTATCCACGAGTGGACCGACGGGAGCAACAATTAAACTATCGAACTTTTTAAGCTAGGTTTTGACTGTATGTTCGTATCTTTATCATTGTGGAACAAAATTCATTACATTGAAAAAAAATCGCCTCTTTAGTCGAGCAGGCCGGTGTGTGCCTTGATTTAAAGGATTCCGGTTTGAACCCTGGGTTGAGCAACAAAAGAAAGAAAATATGTAATATAAAATCTAATATATATAAATCTCGTGTCACGGGGTTCGAACTTGAACTCCTTCGAAACAGCTTGACCGATTCTCACGAAATATTGTGAGCATATTGAGTAGGTCTGAGAATCGGCCAACATCTATTTTTTACCATCCTAAATGTTAAGGTTGGTCCACTCCTAATTTTTTTTTTGTGATTTTCAGACAAAATATTTTGTTTTAATTTTTTTATGATACAGAATCTAAAATTACATGCAACTCTAAATTTTCAACCTTTTATCACCAACCCCTATTTTTTAATAGTCATTTTAGTAATTTAATAATTTTTTGTCCCGGGTCGATAACTGATCAATCGTCATTTAATTAGTTATATGGCAAAACACCGTTTGCCGGATCAGCTAGTTTTATTTAAAAAAATATTATCAATATATCAATATTATTATTATTATTTTATTTACATTTGCAATATTTCTTATTTAGTACATTTATATATTTAACAAATAAAAATATTATTTGAAGAAGGCGTTGGTTTTAGTAGCACCAACAATACACATACTACTACTAAAAACGCAACGTACGTTTCGCTTCGTAACCGAAGCATCATCAGGAGAATTCGACTACACTCTACAAAGGTCGAGCAGATGATTCTGCTATTGTTGGTGCTACTAAAACAGTTTAGTGGTGTGTATTTGGGAGTTTTAGCTTCCGGTAAGTCCAATTCATTCTTAGCGCACTATTTTGTCTGTTTTGTTACGCAATAATACGTATACATTTTTTTGAGGAAAATTGCAAATTAAATAATTTTATTTACATTTAAATAAAAATATTAAAAATATAAATTATTATAATTATTACATAAAATATTATTATTATCATTAAGAGTTCGTGTAAGACCTACCCCCAGGATCACTGCGACCTAACTAGATCTATTGTGATCACAACTCTTACTCTTTCCGATGTACACTGATAGCAATCGAAGAAAATGTGGCATTCAACCCTGCCACGATTACCTTTTTATGCTCTTGGCCTATGGTTTTTTGCCAATTTGATAGACTTATTTGTAGATTCCATTTATTGAGCAAGTTCCTATATGTGCTTCTAGCAACTCCGTATATTGGCTCTGGTCCTACAGGGAGTTTCTCTGATCCTCTCCTAACCAGCTCGTCTGCAACCTCATTTTCTTTTATCCCAGTGTGTCCGGGAACCCATGCAAGCGTTACTTTGTTGTTTTCGCCCAGGTTATTTAGGACTTGGGCGCACTTCTCAGTAAGCTTAGAGTTAAATTTTATAGATTGCAGTACCTTTAGAGCAGCCTGACTATCTGATAGAATCACAATATGCTTGTGAACATAGCAGCGGTTGAGGTTTTCTTGTGCGCACGTCAGTATTGCGAAAATCTCTGCCTGGTATACCTTAGCGTAAAAGCCTAGGCTTATATGTTTTTTTTAGTAATGGTCGCAGACAATACACACCCGCTCCGGCTTTTCCATCTTTCCTAGATCCATCAATGAACCATGTGACATTCCCTGGCTTGATGGATTGCGGTACTCCAATAAGCTATTCCTCTCTGCTTGTTGGAGCAACATTATACAGCTTCTTAAATCCGTAGCTTCATATCCGATGGCATATCTATGATAGAGTAGTTTATAAGTTCATTATAAAGTGTCCTCAGTGTAGAAGATTGCCAGCTGCGTCTTCTTCGCTCCACAGCGCGGAGCATTGCAAGTTTGGTTCCTTTTGCAAATGAATGTGCCAATCAATAAATAACATGCTACACATGGATGATGTGGCAGTATGTTATTGGTTTGAGTATCTGTGTGTTTAGTAAAACATCAATGACTTTTTACTTTTTTTGCACGGTAGGTTTCTAGAGATAAAATTATTCAGATGCTTTGTCAAAAGATAATCTAAAATTTGCAGTGATTAAGATTCTCAGACTAATATACAAAAAGGTGTGTGTGCGATTAATACACGATAGAAGTAAGACTTCAGTAAATCGACAAAAGAATGAAATGAAAATATATTTGTGTCTCTTACCTGTCGTTTTTCCGTTGCACCCGTTTTAAAACTACAACGTTTCTAAAGAAGCTTCACTTCAAAAACGACTTATATTTTCTACAAAAAAAAATATTTTTAATAATTTTCAGTCCATTTAAAAATATTAATAATAAAAAAAGGTTTATGTGCAATTTACACACACAATAGAAGTGAAACTTCAGTAAATCGATGAAAGAATGAGATGAATATATATTTGTGTCTCTTACCTGTCGTTTTTCCGTTGCAACCGTTTTGAAATCTCAACGATTCTAAAGAAGTTTCACTTCAAAAAAATAAATCAATCTAAAAACTAAGTCAAAAAAAAGCAAAAAAGAAATTGAAATTGGGATCTCTTTGTAGACTTGGCTTTAGCACTTAAAAATGTGTTTGCTTAGTGACCCGTGAACTTTTACTAGTACGTTACCTGCTTCTCACATTTAGTCCTGATTTCACTTGGACACTTTAAACGGGAAGTGCTAAGAGCATGGACGTGCTTTTCTTATTCATTTTATCTGTAAGTCTATACTTTTATTTTTAACAATGTTACGAACAAAACCTGATAATTCATTCATTTTGTGACATAGCATGTGTGACATAGTGTTTGATATTTACAAAAGGCTTGCTCGAAATAAATTGTCATCTATCTATTATATAAAAATAAGTAAATAATAAATAAATAAATAATGAATGTCCATGGACAAATCAGACAAATTGAATCTAGCCCCAAATTAAGCAAATTATATGCTTGTGTTATTTTTTTTATGATATTGGAAGGTAAACAAGCAGACGCATTTCCTGATGGAAAGAAATTCACACCGCCTAGAGACACCAAAGGTGGTAATGGTGCGTTGCCAACCTGCGGCCAGGATGTTAGGCCTCGAGCAAAAGGAAGTTTACCGGCTACCTTATCCTCCTAACCGGAACACGTCATATGGCGGCAGGAATAGGTAAGGCGGTGGTACCAATCCGGACGAGTCGCTGCTAAACTCTACCACCTAGTCAGATGTCACGGTGTTAGTGACGGTGAGCCTATGCTCGCCTTTTACGAGCTGCCTGGCAAGGAAGGAAGGATGGTCTATTCTACAAAGGAGCACCACGGGGAAAAAAGCTATGGATGCTAGTCAACGATTGTAATACATAGAAATACTTAAATAGATACCAGAATAAATTTAATAAACACAAATGAATCCCCATTCCTTGCGGTCATCGTATCACGCCAGAACGAATATACCAATGTTGCTAAATTTTTTTGAGGTTCTTACGAAAAGAAAAACTGGGAAAATTACAGGGGAAATTAGAAAACCGATGCCTTAATCCTTACAAACTGATAAAAGCTACTAATAATGTCAAGAAATACAAAGTTCGACAGGTTGGCTAGTATATATTATATATATGATTTATAAGTGAATACCTATTCCTTGAGGTCATCGTATGACGCCTAAACGGGTGGACCATATTTGCTTTGCTAATTCTTCATTTGTTGGTTGGTTGGTTGTGTTGGTTGTTGTCAGGAGGTTCTTATGAAAAAAATCGAGAAAATAGCAGAGAAACTGGGAAAAACCATGCTTTAATCTATAGAGACAATTCTTAAAGTTAAGTGATACGAAGTTCGCTGGGTTGGGTAGTTCTATAATAAAAAAAAGTATTAGATAAAACAATTCATTTATAGAGCATCTGCTGTAAGTATAAACGATTTGTTTTAAAGTTCTCTTTGTTTTCGTTTTTACCCAATTAGAAATCGTGACATTTGTCACACGACACGCTCTGCCTTTTTCATTAGGGACTTGGCGTAAAGATGTGTATATATGTGTGACTAGTTTGAAATAATTAACTCTATGTACCACTGCTAAACAAAGATTTAGTGGTTGAGGAAATGACTGCTATTTTATTTAAAACCCTCGATGAAAAAAGAAGGATATTTTATGTTTAACGTGTCTCTGTCTGTCTGTACCATCATAACTTTTTAGTGGATGTCCATCGGTCCCGATTTGAAAATGACTTTTATTGTTTAAAAACTTAGGTACTGATTGAGATGGTTATTTGTCGGGGGTTAGGTACTGATAATTTTAAATGTAGGGTTGTATCAAAATGCATCGGTATACCAAGCTAGTGAAATAGGTGGTGGTGGTGGTGGTAGTAGCTTAATTGGTGGGATCTAGAAAGGGATTGACCATTTTATGTTCCAGAGACGTTTTAATTTGAAATTTTGATACGAATGAAATAGTTAGTATTACTTACTTTTTTTTGCAGATAGCAACGTTTCATAAAGTTAGAGCAGATGTAAAATTTTACGCTGATGGAGACTGGAAACCAATAATAAAAGGGTCAAACTACAGAGATTATAATGAAAATCCCAATACACAAAATGAAAGGCAATGGATACAACCTAGCACAATAGATAATGTTGTTTTAGGAGACTTAATTGAAGTAATCGACCCTCCAGATGTTACAAAAAGATTAACAGCTGACACAAAATATTCGACAGATTTAAAGGTCAAGTCAATCAGTAAGTTGATTTACATTTTTTGAAACCTGTGATAAATCTGGTTTAAAAACTGTCATGAAAAGAGTAATGAACATTTATTACTCTTAGAAGAAGCTAAGCAGGTTAAAATGATCGTGGCGCTTGGCAAGGACTTGTGGTTAAAATAAACATGTATATAACAAATGAATTTAACTTTCATGATATTATTTCGATCAAACATATTTGATAACTTCAGCACTTTTAAAAAAATGTAACCTTAATAAACCATTAAATGATGGACGCTTGATCGATCTAGAAATGTGAAATGCATACCATTTAATAACGAAATATATTTTCAATGTTAATTTATCGTTTTTATTTTTTTAAGTGATTTGGGTCGTCTCTGTTATCCAGCGTTTCAGTTGTTGGACTTGACTGCATGAGAGATGAGATAATGACAAAAAGAAAAATAGGGTTTCTCCAATTTTCTTATAAAAAAATGTTACTCGTTATTGGAAATGTGCCCGGTTGGCGATAGGCTTGCCACCTATCATACTGTGGGACTTAGTGTCTTCGGCTAGTCGTGGGTGCCTTGGTTGTGCCTCTGACTAACCCTTCGGGGATATGGGCGTGAAAATGCTTAAGTGATAGGTCAGCGAACAGGCCCTATAGGTACCATTAAAGTTACAGGTACTGGATCACGAAAGTGTCATTTGGCGGCAGCAATAGGTGAGACGATGGATCCTTAACCGGGCAAGTTGCTTCACCGCACTCTGCCACTGGTCCTATTAGTGCTGAGTGCTCCTATTAGTACTGAGCTATATTTACCAGTGCACGCATTTTACGAGCTACCTGGCAGAGTCTATTCTACACAGCATACCCAGACAAATACGGGGGAGACCCAGACCAATATTTGAAAATAAAATATTTTTAAATAAATTGTTTATTTCGTATTTATTACTTTAAGTACAAACAAATTCTAATAAGGCTTCATTCATAAATAATTAAATAAGAAACATACTTTTTAGGTACAACAGATAACGATTCAGCTATAAATGATGAAGAGTATTACAAAGCTGTATATGAGAATAGCAAACATAAGCCTGATTTAAAACCTCAGCAAAGAGAAGGAAGAAAACTTAATCACGATCCAAATGAATTCTTAAATAATAAAGAATATACCAAAACTGAAAATACGTACGATATAAATCCTCAAATTTTTACAAAAACAGAGCCAAATGATTTAAAAGATGTATTAAATAATTCTTATGAAGTTAAAGAAGAGATAAATGATGACCATGCACTAGCAACAGATCATAATTATTTTACTAACATAGCACCAAAACCCCAGAATGTTATTTTCACAGATTATAAGAAGAATAATTTAACAAGCAATTTTCTTAATATTTTGGCTAATTATAATATAAGGACAAGTGACAAATTGGTAAACTATCCATTATCCTTGCGCCAAAATAGTCGAAATATAAATAATCACCACTTTCCGTACACGCAACTACCTCTAAAAATACCCTTAAAATACAACAATGCCAATCATCTGCCAGTTGATCCACTGCTAGCAGTATTCCTTTCAAACTATGGCCATTATGTTCCGGGACTTTTTGGATTTTCCAGAAATTATGAGAACTTGTACGGATACCTTGCATCGAATAATATTCACAATAATAAGCCTTTTGGGCCTTATAAATTATTTTCAGATACAGATTCTGCGCTTTAAGTAATTATTTTTTTTGTGTTTTATTTTCATTTTCTTTGTTTTATACATCTATTAATTATTTACTTTAAAACTCTAGTACAAAGAAAAACACAAATCAAATAATGTGCGTCAAATACTTTATTTTTTTGTGTCAAAAATGGATTGTAAAATTACTTTGTTTAAAACTGTTAATAATAAACTGACTAAGAAATAACAGAAAAGTATGAAAAAGTTGCAATGATTAACTCATTTATATTTAACTCAAAAAAAATGCTGAATTTAATTTTATTACATATTTTTAATTTACTAAATAATAAACTGAGAGATAAAATTTCTTCAAAATCACTTTTCTTTATTGTTATTGTTTATGTTATTTTATACAGTTAGCCCAGACTTATTGGTGTAAGAATCTGGTATTTGGCACATACAACTACATTCACTTTTTCATCTTGTTTAAATTAAAGTGACATTTCCATTAAAGTTATTTATAGTAAATACATTTGTTCAGCATTAACACTAAGTAGGTACCATATTTTAATACCGTTCGAGGAAAACTATTACCTATAAATTAAAAAAAACATTGTTTGATTTCACTTACATTTAAGAGAGATTTCAAACACACATTTTTTAGAAATAATAAATTACATATCCTGGAAAATATTTAAAATTAGTTGAACACCCTATGTGCTAGATGCAAATAGGGTTGTTTATTTTTATTTCTTAGTTGTTTATGCATAATATTTTATAATAAAACATTTTTTTATGAATTTTTCTTTAGTGATAACACTACCTTCCATTTGATGTGATTACTACACGTTCAGATCAATGATATGAGACTACGTAATTATGTGTACCTCACTCGTAGTAAAATTGATATTTTAATTTAGTCATTTTTCATAAAAGCACTCATATGAATAGGATAAAAAAAGATATCCGTTTATATGTTCGCGCGTACTCAACTTTTTTTGGATTGTTCGAGATAGACAGAGTAGATTTAATTAACGTTAATGTAATTTAGTTAGATTTAATTAACAAATAAGATAAAACAAAAAAAAACAAATAAAATAAAATTATGAAACTTGGAAAATGAACGCTGATTACCTTTTTTAAACCTCTATATTTTTGTTACATATATCTAGATGATATGAATTAATAAGCTGAGCTCACAGTGCAAGGACCGAATGAAAGTCCTAAAGTAAGTACAATTAGAGTAATATACAAATACTGCCAATTAAGTAGATATTTATTACCCAGGTGTCTTGCTGTCGTGATGCCAGTATGTAATGAGTATTTATGGTGGGGCGGAGGAGTGGCAGTGGCATCAAATTAGGTAGGTTACTTATTTTTTTACAAGTATTTAACACATTTTAACAGCAGTAAAATAGGAACTGCAGAGAAAAAAAGAATGTGGTTACGTTCGACTCCTATTATTTTTAATATATATCAATCGATTTCTCCAATATTTTAGAACCGATTTTAACAATATTTTATTAATCAAGAAAAGGGAAAATTAAAAAAAGTTTTTTTTTGTGTACGTAACTGATTTACCAATTTAAAATTAAGTCGGCTTTTGCAGATTTGCTGCGCTTAAATTAGATTTAACTAGCTGTTTGCCCACGAATTCGTCAGCGCAGAATAGTTACGATTTTTATATACTTACCATATAGCATTTTGGGGGTTGACTTTTGTAAAAAAAATATTCTATATTTAAATTTGATTTTTTGGCTATATGCAAATTAATTTTTTTCAAAACTGGTTGAGCGGCTTAGCCGTAAAAGACAAATAAATAGACAGACAAACTTTCGCATTTATAATATTAGTATAAATATAGAAGGTGTCAACCCTACTGATTGTAATACTCGAATGCATAGAACACATAGATTCAGCGTGTGATAGGGGTGCAACAGACCGAAAAATGTAGTTTCGCTTGTTTTGCCCTTTTTCCCTGCCACGTTCGGTTTACCCACTTAGTCTGGCCTGGGAGGATTGCACTCGAATTATCAGTTGGCTACGATTTTTGTTCGTGTGAATACCGAGTAAATATGAAATGAAAATGTAAATGACGTCAGAACTAGTGATGTAAGGAATTTTATCCGAACCGAAGTCGAATCTCTGTAACATCCTTAATCAGGACACATCGAAATGAAGTCCAAATAAACTGTGATTCGATATTTTTACTCTTGAAAGGAACAGAGAAGTGTTTTATGTGAGAGGGCAACAACTAGCACACGGTTCTCTTGTTAGTAAGAGATAATCGCTCTATATGTGTCTATCGACACCATAGATGTAACAGGTGAATTACTGGGTTTCCTTTACATTTAATAAAAAAAGGTTTCAATTTATCCTTGTAATATATTATCTGTAAAAAAAATACTTACCTAAATAGATTTTTAAGCCTTTCAAATGTTAGAGTTTGGATATTTACTTTTGTATTTTAATATTTTTAGATTTTTTGTTAAGGTTTTCGCCTCTGTGGTCTAGCGACTGTGGACTTGACTTCTTGAGGACCTCGTTTCGATCCCCGGATCGAGCAACTAAAAAACTAGAAAATTTGTATTTTCAATTTTCTATTAAAAATAAAGTTGCACCCACCTGGTTGTACCTCTGCCGACCTCTTCGGAAATAAAGGCGTGAAGATACTTCTGCTATGAATTTAATGTTTTAAATAATTTGCAATTTCTCAATTATAACTTCTAAATTGCATTTATACTAAATATTCTAATTATCTAATTGATATTTATACGCGTCTTAATTAATTACGAGTTTAATTAATGTAACCAAAAAAAATTTGGTTTTTACAAATTTTCTAATTAAAAAAAAATGTTGCTCGGGATTGGATATGTGCCCGGTTGGTTTAACCTGGTATTATAGTATATATCATATATTTATTTATTATAATTAGGTATATTTAAATTTATATTAGTGCAACAAAGACTTAATAACAGACAGTATGAGATTATGTATGAAAAGGGCAATGAATGTGAAGGAAGCTAGACAGGTTTGTCAGGATCGTGAGGAGTCTGCCTTCCCCGTAAGGGACTTGTCGCTAAGATATGTATGTATGAGATTAGGCCAATTCGGTGCTACCTGTGACAATTTTTTTTAATAATATTGGAAGGCAAACAAGCAGACGGATTTTCTTCTCGTAAGAAATTCATGCCGCCTAGAGACACCAAAGGTGGTAATGGTGCGTTGCCAACCTGAGGCCCGGATGTTAGGCCTCGAGCACAATTAAGTTTACCAGCTACCTTACCCTCCAAACTGAAACACGTCATGACGTTATGGCGGCAGGAATGGATAAAGCGGTGGTAACAAATCCGGGTGAGTCGCTGCGAAACTCTACCACCTAGTAATTAGTTTGTAGAGTAATCTATTTTTATTCTGTGTTAGTTCTTGTATCATTTGTAGAATAGACGATCTGTTTTATTACAAGGCAGCTCATAAAAGGCTAGCCAGGTTCAGTAAATCTACTAATGGTAGAGTACCGTGTTATATAACTTACCCAGGTAGGGATCCAATGCCTTACTTATTTCTGCCACCTTAATGAAAGTATCATGTTTAGGTTCGGAAGGTAGGGTAGGAAGGTAGGGTACCGGTAAACTTGCACATTCAACCTATACCAGGACCCAGGTCAAAAGACAGCGACGCACCTATAACATTTATGTTGACTATCTCTTACAATCAGGATAGTCATTTGCTTGTTCGTTGACCTCTTAAGAGGTTTGTTGTTCCCCCCGATCATAGAAGACCTCGCCACGTGTTATCGGATCCCCCGGACCCAATAACCGCGGCAAACGCTATTCTCCCAACTCCAAACCGGAACACGACAATCTCACATCATTTTAACATAACACTACACCGCCGCCGGTCTCGGCGACGAAGATCTCTCTTGCGCCCGGTGCCTAACGCCGAGCGACGAGCCACAAAAACTCCTCCACCAAGTCCACCCAGTAACCAGAACGCAGCACCAAGTCGAGGTACGGTCTCCCGGGAGACAGCCCTTGGTGCTGGCGTTGTAGGTAACAGCTCAATCCATCTAAATAATTATGTCTCGGGCTGAGCACTCTGCTCGGCCCACAAAGTTCGGTGAAGTTGTAAAAAATCGTAAGATTAGCAACAAATTAGTTATTCAAAAAAAAAACTCTTACGAGGGTTGTGTAGTACTTGCTCTCCCGTATTGATACCATTGCCTTACTTGTCTGCTTTAAAGATAACGCACACTGTTTCTTATCATCATGAGAGCGGTGCGCTTTTAGCTAAAATAAAAAATGCGAGTAGAAAACCAATGAATAATAGATCAGAATAAAATTTCCATTTTCAGCACAATATACAGGATAACGTGTGTAAGTTTTTCTATAAAGAGAAGTAAATCTGACTTTGTTACTTTTCAATACATAACAGTAATAAAGTTTCCCAATAAATATTCAGAAGGCATTCTTATTAGGTTGGAACTCGTATTTTTTACTGTCATTAGACGATTTTATTATTTAGAGGCGGAAGTTTTTGCATCAGCCTGTCCTCGATATCAGGGCTGGATTGGGGAAATTTTGTTCATAAAATTTGAATTTCTCGCTAATCCGTTGCGACTTTGTTTTGGGTTTGTTTATCTTTAGGTTTTGGTCTTAGAAAAGTCGTGGAAAAAACTCAATGACTTTAAAACAGAGTATCTTCACGCCCATATCCCCGAAGAGGTAGGCAGAGGCACAAACAAGGCACCCACGATTAGCCGAAGACACTAAGTCCCACAATGTGATAGGTGGCAAGCCTATCGCCAAACGGGCACATATCCAATCCCGAGCAACGAATTTTTCATTAGAAAATTGGAAAAACCCAATTTTCTTTTTGTTGCACGACCCGGGATTCGAACCCGGGACCTCATGCAGTCCAGTCTGACAACTGAACCGCTAGACCACAGAGGCAATTAACACTTGAAAACAGAGACCAGATAAACACATGTGATATTATTATAATGTGATATATGTATCGCCTCTGTAGCTTACTTAGTGGTTCGGCGTCGAACTTAACTTCTTGAGGCCCTGAA
>NJDC01001460.1:46894-64343 GCA_002245475.1 Calephelis virginiensis
AGCTGCCTGGCAGGAAGGCAGATGGTCTATTCTGCAAAGAAGCCCAGACCAACACGGGGGAAAATCTAGGCGGAATATTGCGTTGTAATGCACACTTTCCCATCCCGTACAAATGTGCGTTATCCTTTTGTATTAGTAGTCGCCATCATCGTATTCTATGCTAGAGGGTAGGTTAGTTAGCGGTCTAAGATCTCGGTCAGTCGGCACATTTGTAACACCTATATGTAGGCTACGATTGCCTCTTATCATCAGAAGAGCTGTCTCCTTATTTATTGAGGTAGTTAAGTACTTGCTAGCGAGTTTTCCGTTACATCTCCTGGTTTAGAATTGGTGACAGTTTATGATATATAGGGTAAAACTTGATCATAATACAATGTTTTTATTAATAAATACATTTTTGACTAAATAAACTGATAACAAAAATAATGAGCAATATTTGCACATTGCAAGGTATAATGTGGTAGAATATCTTGGTAGAATTGAGTATGTTTAATATAAAATAACTACGTCACTAAAAACCGACGTCAATACTAAAAAGTAAAAAATTACCAAAGATTTAATATAGCTATATGCTACCTATTATTTGTATGTGCTATTGACTAATAGATTTGAAGTCATGAAAAAATATATCGGCCGAATTGAGAACCTCCTCGTTTTTAAAACTGGGTTAAAAATTAAAATACACATATTCCGCAAATAAATTGTAATTAATTTCATTACTTTAAAAAGAATATTATCATTACCTATTAATATTCTTATAAAATAATTAATAAGTTAAATTTATGTGATCTATTCAGATCTGGTTATAAATAATTGACTTAGGATGATATTTCAAATAAAGTTACCTACATACTTGTATTTCGTATTTCAAGGACTTTTAATTCAATTCAATTCAATTCAATTCGTCGTCTTTATTTCGTAGGTACATTCGTTACACTTGAAATACGTCAACAGTAAAAATTCATCACTTTTCGTTACACCAATGCTATTACCTACGAATAATGTACGAATTGAGTCGCAACACTTTGATTTATTATCTTTTATAAGACTTTCAGCTATATGAACAAAATTAGAATCTGGGTAACAATTATTGAGAAATGTATTACTTGAACAGTTTTGTATCATTGTACCTATTCCCACGCCAATCCTATCTGTATAAAAAACTATGCTTGAAGACGGTTTTTTCCATGACGCATTTTCATTATTAGATGACAAAACAATATTTTTTGCCTTTTTGTTCATTATAACGTTGTCACAGTGTGCTGGTGAATACCTTTTACTTATATTTACTTGCATACAAGATTTGTTGACATTAGAGATGTCAAACGTTTCATTTGAATTGTTCATATGCCCAATAAGGGAGTTAAGTTTCTGCTCATTCTCATAACAGCTGGAAAGTAATTCATCAAATGCAGATATATGTGCACTTATCTTATTCTGGGCACATTCATATTTTTTAGTAATATCATTAAGAATACACTTTAAGTTTGAAATTTCTGAGTTGAGGGAAATTACCTCACTTAGGTGTTTTTCTCTATTTAATGCTGCACTTTTTTCGCATTGTCGTAATTTATCAGACAATTTCATTTTCTGAATTCTCAACTCTATATCTTTCTTATAAGTTTTATATTTACTTAAGATTTTTTGTTTGTTTTTAATAAATCTGTTTAATTTAAGGTATTTTTTAATGTTGTTGCTATAAGAATTAACTTTTCCAACATCTGAGTGTGTTATTGATGAATCATAAAGACTCATAGTTCTATTTATTTTCAATTTATCAATTTCTTCATCTCGTACATGGATTATTTTATGAGCATTATGCAATTGCCGTTTGAGTTTAGTCACATCTTCCATTATACAATCATAGTGATTCTGGCAATCATTAAAACGGTCAATATGTTTTTGTAAATTGTTGCGTTGGTCAGTGACATCCATCAATTCAATGTGTTGTTCTGAAAGCTATTTTTTTTAACTAGCTACTCGATCTATAAGAGCCTTCGTTTCAGCTTCATTGTCATCTCTTTCCAGTAGTAACTGATTATTTAAATCATTTTTATTTTTAGCTTCTCTAAGAGCTATATTTAGTTTTTCTTCCAAATCCCGAACAATGTTCTTTCGGGTCATTATATTATTTTTGATATTAAAATATAAATTTTTTTAAATAAAAATAAAGTGAGTTGGGAACTTTGATTCTTTTAGTAGCAACACTTTACAGAGTTGTCAATACCAAATAGCATTTGACAATGACATTGTCTAACACAAATGTAACTACCTCAGCTGTCACACGTTCTTTGTCAAATATCTGTGTATAACGAATTTTAAAAATAACGTTTTTTCTTGCAGTCACAGTTTTAGTAAATGAACCATATCTTGGCTAGTTTTTAAAAAGAAGTTGTGTGTGGTTATCATTGTAAAAGTGATTAAGCTATTTCAATACAACTCACGATAAAAATCCAATTGTTTAATCCTTTGTCAGTAAACAAGCAGTATCTTCCTCCAGGTAAAAATTAAGGTTTTTATTTAAAGTTGACGACACATAAACAAGATAACACTCGTAGCGATAAAAAACATTACTTGTAACACTTATTATAAAACGTATTATAATTAAAATATAAATTATTTAAATTTTTATGTACATGTTTGCGTTATGAGTGACAGTGACAGAATAATAAATGTAATAAAAATATTATCATAATAATATTCTTCAATAAGTTGTCACTTGAATTCTTATCAGTCAAGATGTATTTCAAGGATGCTTCAAACAAGGTATTTTTCTTCTGTAAGCGAAAAGATAGCCAGGAATAAGTATATTCCAGTTCTTTAAATGGCAAAGGTATTGCTAGCCGCGAAGTTTTACAACTTCAATGGATTTTTAAAAAATAAAAATGATTATATAGCTGTTGCATTTAAAACTTATTAGAGTCATAACCAGGAGTTGCTATATATTACGTTTAGTAACATACGTATCGAAATTTATGGCACTGAATGGAATTTAGTTCTCTTAGTTACCAGAAGAGGCGTTGTCTGAATTTGTCTAAAAAAACGACGGGCTGCACTCCGGGATTGCCGGAAAAAGTGAAAACTTGAATATTAACGTTGTCCATTTTTATATTTTGGAATGGCTAGGGAATCATTATGCACGAATTGCTTTAATTATCAATATTAGAGGTGGTTTATGTGGTAGAATACAATATTAATTTATTGCGCTATCGTACATAAACATAACGACACGAACTTTCGTGCAAACGCCCTGCGCCGTCTCACGAATTTTTGATCAGGTCACGTGTCCCGACGCGAGGTTAGAAGTTTTTACCCATTCAAAAAAGTGCGCAACGCCGCGAAAGAAGTTTTCACTTCAAAGATTACATTGACCCTATCGAATTTGAATGGAAAAAACTTATGATAAGCTCTTAGTTTAGATGAAAGGATTAATTGTGACATACATGGTTTCTCTGTAATAAGTTTAGGTATCTTTTAAATTGTACCATTTTTTTAAACAATGTTGCAAAGCTCTACTGATTACAAAAAAAATATTCTCATCGTGTTGGTCCGAATGTGCTGAGTACAGATGTTGCCTGGCAACTCGTAAGAGGCGTGCACTGGTTTGGATCATCATTAACCAGATCGTGCTACAATACAATGCAATACCATAACTCTTAATTGTGCACCATATACATAGAGATTATATATACATAAAAAAACTATACTATAAGATACACAAAGGCGGCCTCATCACCAAGTCAGCGATCTCTTCCAGGCAACCCTAAAGTATGGAACAAGATTTAGTGAGATGTTCTTAAAAATTTAAAAATGAATCTCACATTAGATGAAATAAATCATCCTAAAAGCAGAAGCTTGTTTTAATTATAGGTAAATACCTATATTTAAAGTATTTAAAACAAACAAGAAAATCAACAAAACAAACAAGCTAAGTACACAAGATCCCATAATCTTAAAGGTTGCAAACCTATTGCCAGTCGGACACATATCCAATCCTGGGCAACTTCGTTTTCACTAAAAAATAAAACAAACACTTCTTTTTTGTTGTCCAACCCGGAAATCGAACCCGAGACCTCATGAAGTTTATTCCAACACCTTACCGCAAGAGGACAGAGGCGACAATTCTAAAAGCTAATATCGCAACGCTATGCTTTGGCTTTTACAGCCTTAAACATTAAATGGCTCCTATAATATCGGGCCCGAAATTTGAGAGCTCTCATAGTGCGACATAATCCAAGTTCCTTTGGCAAAAGGATGTCATCTGGAGGCACCTTCAGGCTAATTTCCACGCTACACCAATTAATATAATTAATTACTTCATCGAGCAGAGCGCTGATAAAAGCATTATACTCCAAGATCACATTATCTGCACTTAATATTCGCTCGCTACACTGCTATGATGGCTTCCTTAAATATAATTTAATTTTAATTTAGCGTTCAAGTAATTAAGCGACAATTTATTTTTAGATCTAAAAATGATAATAATTTACAAAAATGTATTCACTGTAAAACTGAAGACGAAATGGGCCTTTTTTAGCTAGCCATCCCGGCGAACTTCGTGTCGCTTGATATTAACAGCTACTAGTAGTTTGTACACTATCAAAGCATAGTTTTCCCCCTTTCTCTGAAGTTCTCCTAGTTTTTTTTACGTAATACGAGTAATAAGCAAAATTAGTAATTCCGTTCAGGTGTGACCAATGACCACGCAAAATAAGTTAATTTTTGTAGATAACTATAGATATAGACATCCCCCTCATTACTGCCCGCCGATTTTGCACATTGTATGCGCTGAACTCGATCATTATTTTGCTGTGATGTTATTTTAAAACTGCGATAACTCCTAATATATTCATTTAAATCGAATGATGTACAGAGTTTTAAATTTGTTTAAAATTAAATACTTGGGATGGATAACGTATTTATTTGGATAAGGTCTATGTTTATAAAAACTCGTATTATGTTTATGAAAACACTTTCGCAAATTTATATATTAATACGTGATGCCAAAACTTTGGACCCCTTTTTACGAAAATTGCGCTGACGGAGTAGCATAATAATTAGCACACTTGTAGTTATGTGTAGGAGAAGGGCAGAACGATAATGTTTTTCAATTATAATGCTTATAAAGTATGAGTACATTAAATCAATAAATAAAACTTTACCCACACTATATGCATTTAGCACACACAAATTAGCATAAAAATGTTATATGGAGCTAGCCTTAAAAGCTAGATATATAATGTCGCGGACTTTTATTGGAACTTTTAAAGAGAAACAATTGTGTCATACATGATTTTTGAGAAACTTTAACCCTGTGCTTTAACCGTTGACGCAACGCACGCAACGGAAGCTCAAAATAAGAAAAAATCCCCCGATTTTGAAACAAAATGTTTAATACCGGGTGTATAAAATATTTTATATTCTTTTCTATTTAATATACTCGTTGCTACTACAAAGACACCTATTCATATGTCATTCGTAGATTAATTTAAACATTAAAATGGAAATCTCCGGCCACATTCGTTACAATCTCATTGTTTTGTCAATTGCTGTAGTTGGGGGAGTTTCAGTGAATCAGTTGCCTTTCTAGTTTGGAATGATTTACAATCGTAATAGATTAATTACCAGTAACTAGCCAGATCCATTAGCACGCAGTAAATTTATATTAAAAGCGCATTTCGCTCTCGCGTTGAAACTATTGTTCGTTTATTAATGGAAACATTCTATTGCAATCAACATTACGTATACACCAGGCAAGTGGCAATGGTAAAGCAGACCCATCCAACACGTTCTCAATTTAACTATATGTTGTTTTGTATATCTGTTACGCGATTACTCGGGAAATAGCCTACCAATTTTTATGGTTCTGTAAAATTTATGCAATGTTAACTCAAAAACTACTGGTACTACTACTATTTAAATGGAACCATTTCGGAAACATATCTTAAAATTAAAAAAATTAAAAACCCTGAAAAATCCAGTTTTCCAACAAAAAAAACGAATTAAAATTTGTTCATTACTTTAGGAGTTACAATGCCACAGCCACATATACAGTGACATGTCAAACTTGTAACACTCCTCTTTTTTCAAACATTTGAATAAAGAACAGACAGAACATGAGTTAATATCTTAATTATTTTCTGCGTAAACTATGTTCATTGTAAATTATGCCATAGCCTTACGTTAGTGTCCTCTATCACGCTATTCCGTACAAACAATACATTCATAACACTTTATATACACAAGCCCCAGGTTAACGAAATATCAATTTACATTAATTGAATTTATTATTATCTTGAAATCATTCCAATTATCTACCAATATCATTAAAACATACATATAATATAGCAGTTGATTTGTCGTATATAAAAAAGTTTTTTTAAAAAAACATAGAACTACACAAGATTTCAAAACGTATTGCTCTCTGGCTTGAATACGTCCCAGTGACCTATCTCAATTATTTGTTCTAGAATATTCAAAAATAAATACAGCTCTCTTACAATACTTTAACTCGAAGACAAAACGGCTTATTGCTTTATTATAATTTGAAATTCATACTAATATAATAAATGCGAAAGTCTGTATATCAGTTGCTCTTTTTTGGTATCTCATATAAACTAATTAAATCTTCCATAACCATAGTGTTAGTTAGCAATGATACATGTTTAAATAAGTGTAGAATTAATTTGCAACTACAGTTAAGATAATCAACATGTTTTTAATCAATAGGATATCTTCACGCTCATATGCAGGACTAAGTAGGCAGAGGTTTAACGAACCCACGACTAGCTGAAGACACTAAGTCCCACAAAGTGATAGGTGGCAAACCTACCGCCAATCCAACACATCAAATCTCGAGCAACATTAGAAAATTGGAAAACCCACATTTTCTTTTTGTTGCCGGACCCGGGATGGAACCCGGGACCTCGTGAAGTCAAGTCCATCACTTGGACCACTAGACCACATAGATTATAAATAAAGTGATTTTGTGCCACATAACAAAACCTACGCCTAATATCGTGAGGAAATTATCACTTCATAATTTGATATAGTGGTAGTCTAAACCGGTCCCAATGACTTGTGTGTTATTGGTCTGTGCAATTTTATATTCACAAGCCGATCCGTCGAGCTTTCATATACTAACTGTTTGTATGCATTTGTTCCCTTATTTTTTTCCCGCTTTTTCTTTTCATAAGGACCTATTCATAACAATAAAAATAATGCTCAAAATTAGTCCATCCGCTTAGGCGTTATGCGACGACCACGCGAAATGGGGATTAATTTTTATAAATATAAACTCGAAGATTATTGCAACCTATACTAATATAATAAATGTGAAAGTCTGTCTTTCTGTTACTTATAACATCTAAATCGCTCAACCAATTTGTTGTAATTTGATAAGAATACATTTTAAGATTCGAGAGGGTATTTTTTCTCAAAAATCATTTTAAAGAAGACTATGCTATAATAGGTGATAAAAATTATTCTACGCTGACAAAGTCGCGGGCATACAGCAAGCATTTGATAATTTTTAAACTTATTTGGTTATTGCTTAGTATTAAAAGAGTCTCCTATCTATTCATTACCTTGTCTAACAATATTTCAATTCTTTGACAACTTAAAACAAGAAATCTATACTGCGTATTTTAAAATAATAGTAGCAGAAATAAAGTAATACGAGCTCCTCTACAGAGAAAAGAATTTGAATCTACCCTCGTTAGACATATTTGGAAGACTGGGGTGTCGTTGTTTAAAGGGATAATGGGATGCTACGGACGGATGGACGTAAGAATTTTATTACTGTTTTATTTAGGGTGCTTGAAATTTTTCTGAATACAAAATTTTTAATGGAAGATTAGAAATTTACTGGAGAGTTGTAACTAAATATGTTACTAGACAGCTTAATAGAAACTATGCAATATATTTTCTATTAAGTATTAAACTAAATCTGTAAATAAAAAAAATAAAAACGATAACACATAACCCGAAACGAGATTTTCAAAAGATATTGTTGGTTTATCTGTTTACTTTTCATTCAAAAACTAAAGAGAGGATTTTTCTAAAACTGTGTAGCTTATGATAACGGTCAACATTTGGAATAAAGTAAATTAAAGTAAAGTATCTTCGCGCCCATATCGCTGAAGAGGTACAGCCAGGGCACCCTCAACTAGCCAAAGGCACTAAGTCTTACAGTCTGATAGATGACAAGCCTATCGTCAAACCGAGCACACATCCAATCTCGAGCAACATTGTTTGTATTAGAAAAATGTAAAAAAACATTTTTTTTGTTGCCTGACCAAGGAATCGAACCCAGGACCACATGAAATCAAGTCCAACACCTGGACTGCTAGACTACAGACGACATCATAATTGGAATACCTTCAGAAAAAGCATTTAAATGAACAAAAACTTATCAACAATAGAGCATATCTTTTACTCTGCATTTTTTTTTCATTCAATTTTTCGATTTTCATACATACGCAAATTGTATTTAATTTGCAGTTTTATGGTTGACGAATGAGGGACTAAACGTACGTATATTTATTTGTATAATAGAAAAAGTAGCAAAATAAAAATAATTCTGTATTATTTTAACATTATTTATATACTATTATATTTTATACTATCACATTGTGGGACTTAGTGTCTTCGGCTAATCGCTGATGCTCTAGTTGTGCCTCTACCTACCTCTTCGGGGATATTAAGTAAAAATCAAAATAAAAAATCTTTATTTAATACTAACAATGCTCTAGAATATGGTCGTGAAGATACTTTTTTGAAAATATTACTGGTAACTTGTAACCTCTTTAACACAATAACGTGTATGAAAACTTACATATTGTTATAGTGAAGTTACATTACGTGTTCCGGTTCGGCGGGCAAGGTAGCCGGTAAACTTACTTTTGCTGGAGGCCTAACACCCCGGCCTTAGGTTGGTAACGCACCATTACCACCTTTGGTGTCTCTAGGCGGCTTGAATTTCTTACCATCAGGAAATCCGTCTGCTTGTTTGCCTTCCAATATCATAAAAAAGTGGTCACTCCCGAATAAACCCTTACGAGGTTTTTGGTCTTTTTACAAGAATTCGCCTATACTAGATCTGTTCATATTTTCAGATAATGAGGACTTGATATCAAAGACCTGATGATAGAACTGGAAGGTGGATAATAGATCAAAGTTTAAAAGTTACGGTATTCTGTTTCCGTAACCTTTGCAGTTCATCTAAACCACAAACTTTAGAACTGAAGTGATTAAGATGGTTCTTATCTATCAATAATGGATATTTGTCCAGGAGTTGAAGGTCTTCAGCTCATTTGTAAGCAACGGAATGGATATTAGACACATTATGGGTATAAAAGCTTTAACCTTATGTGAGACCTAACAGTTAAAATACGAACGAATGCTGTTACAACTTAGCTGGTCTGAGGATGGGATGGCTCGAAGATAGGAGAGATAAACCCTGGAATGCTTATTGGTAAAACCATTGAATTTCGACTCGTTCGATTCGCTTTAACTACACCTACTCATATTTTCTGATGAAGATAACTTGATGACTAGGACCTGATAAATTTAATGTGATATGACTGATAGATCATACTTATAAAGTTAGGGTATTATGTATATTTTGTAATCTTTGCAGTTTTTCTAAAGTACACCATAAAACAGAAGTGTTGTGACTTTTACTTGTTTGTGTGTATGTGTGCTTATCTGTAACATCGTAACTTCCAAACAATTTTAATGCGTTGTTTCAACCCCCAAAATGGAGGGTTTTACTAGCCCCTGAGGGAAACGTCTGAACCAATATTTTTGGCAATAACTTTTGAATGGTTTGACTGATTTCGATGCGAATGTTTTTGTTAAATAGCTGACGTAATCAAAATGATTCTTGGCTACGTTACATATAGATTTTGTCGGAGGATCATTGAACAATTTTAACTGTAAGATTATACCTAAATACTGTTTATACATCAGTCTGTCTACTATCTCTTTATTTATATTTGTATTTTACCCTTGGTAAGCTATGGGGTGTATCTTGTAAGTAATTAGCTTGAGTTTTGTACTGTATTATTTTCTTGTATTATCTTGTTGTATTGTATTTTAAGTGTACACTATAAAATGTTAAAGAAATTACCAAATTCACACTTGTTTTAATATACGGTAAATTATGTAATATTAAAATAATAGCGGCCCGCCCTGGCTTTGAATGGTTATGAAATATACAAATAAACCTTCTTCTTCAATTACTTTACCTATTAAAAAAAACTGTATTGAAATCCGTTGTGTAGTTTGAAAAATTTAAGTATACAAAGGGACATAGGGGCAGATGAAGCGACTTTGTTTTATACTATTTAGTGATATGGTATCTATTTTAAAGTAAAGCTAACGTAACTCGGTAATTACATACAAAGTACCTAAAAAATGCCAAATAAATTGACGAAGCCACATACTGTGAATTCTCTATCACATTTGCAACTAAATCCAGTCTGAGATGGAAAATTGAAACTTTAGTTAAAGTGGAATATCTGGTAACAATATTAAGCGCAAAACTCAGACGGCCAATCTTTAGATTAAAACATACACTAGAGCGGGTTTGAAGGAAAATGGTAAAATCTAGTTGGGAGTCCAGATGATTTTTTTGAAGCAACAACTTCTTTAGCGGCGTTGCGCATTTTTTTCGGAATGGGTAAAAACTTCTAAACTCGCATCAGATTCGTAAGAAAAAAAATCGTAATAAGGATAGCTATAATGCAACATTCCATCGCCAGCGCTTTAACGCTACGACAAGCGTAAAACTTTGTATTTATTATCAGACTTCTTCATTTAACTCAACTCTATATTTACTATTTTATCACAATAAATTTGAATAGAATCAAAAAGCGTTGAAACCCTTATCTATTTAATGTTCTGTGTGATATTATTAGACACTTTATTTCATTCAACGCTTGATCTGCAGTATTAAATATTTGTACTGTAAAGTGTAAACTGTTTGTTGCTATGAATACTTTGCAGTTTGTGGTAGATAAAATACCTTGATATTAGTTTAGTAAAATAACTTTTAATTTGTTTGCGACTTGTAGGTATATCATAGTTTCTCAGTTAATAGAAATTACAGTACAACATGGTAAAGAAGTATAGCTGTTTTCGAAAAAATTGTAAGTGTAACAAAGGAAATAATAACAGAAGGAAAATCGATATACACATACATATGATATTGAATTGAATTATGTATAAGTTTAAAAAATTAAATATTTCATCATATATTATCTCATAACTAATTCTATTTTAACTGGCCGAGGTAATTTATGAAGTTTCCGTACTAATGGGTAGCGTACTGAAGTTTCATGTTTTAGCACAGAGTGCTAGTAGGTAGGTACATATAGTACTAATAAGATGTACATTTTACGGATTGTACAATTACAGTGTGAACCCAAAAATGTCCAATTAAGCACAAGACTATTGTATTCTACCACATAAATGATAGTACTTTCATATTGATAATTAAAGCAGTTCGTGCAAAATTATTTCAAAATATCAAAAACGCACAAACTTAATATTCAAGCTTTCACTTCTCCCTGCACTCCCGGAGTGCAACCCGTCATTTTTGAAGTTATACTTCTTTTGGCACGTTAGGAAAAAATGATGAGGGTAAATTTTTACGATGCGCGCGCACACCGTTACGAAAAACCGACATGATGAAGTTAGCTATGAAGTTAGCTATAGATAACATTTTAGTTTTTAAAAAGATTTTTATCTTATTACGCTTAAGAAGTATAACTTCTAACGCGTGTACATAAGTACACACACACTTTTTTTAAATTTAATTATATATTTTTGGACATTTAATAGTTCCTACTATTAATAGTTTATTGACAGGAATTCTTCTAAATTTTGCGGTTATCTGGAGTACGTCAGGGCGATGTTCTTTTCCCTTTCTTATTTGCTGTGTCTAGTAATACTTTTTAACCCACCAGCAGTTATAAAATTGAAATGACTATAAAATTAAAAAGAAACAGTTACAGTCAATTACAGGTCCTTACTTATACACACTCCAACGTGATACACGAAACATAACGAATTGCCAAATTGTTTTGATGATTCTTGTTTAGAAAGATAGGTCATGATTTCTAGGTGGTTCCATATTTTTTATGGGTTTTAGTGTTGGCAAACCAGTGGTTTTTCAGTTATACTTAATAATGTATACATTTTTCACTTATCTTGACGACCTCGTCTTTGATGAGTCGACCTCAGACGTCCTGGGGGCTGATTATGTATCTCAGTCGCTAATTCGAAAAGGAAAAGTGTACGTTAAATAGCTGTCAATTGACGTCATTTGTGATTGCTATCTCCATTGTATTTCTGTTGGACACTGGAGATAGCAAACATAAAACACGTCATTTGACAGCTGTTTGATGTACATTTTGAGTTGGCCTCTGAGATACATAATCGGCCCTCTGATCAGTGATGAAATAGTTAGTTGTTGCAATGTTATTGTGCTTAATTATTTGCTCTCTTCTCAATGATTTCGTTTATACACTTAAAAGAACAAATTAATGCAGGCTAATATCGTTATTTACATAATTTTCTACTTCACTACATAGTATAAAGCAAAGTTGCTTCTTCTGTTCCTATGTCCCTTTGTATGCTTAAATCTTTAAAACTACGGAACGGATTTTGTTGTGCTTTTGTTAATAGATAAAGTGATTGAAGAGGAAGGTTTATATGTATAATAAACGTGCAAAGCCGGGGCGGGCCGCTAATTATATAAATTGCGATAGTTTATTATGTGTTTCAGATATTTCTAAAGATTTTATTATTGACGTATTTGAATTTGTTTTTAATTTTAATTATAATTTATTTTAATATTAATTTGAAAACTTTCTTTGTGTTAAAATTAACACGCTAACACTTCGCATATAAATTTTAAACAGATAGATTATATTATGATTACATTTTGCAAAATAACCTATCCTTCAGCATAGAACACGTCATTGGTAAACGCTGACACTGAGGGTTGAAGTAGCTACCTTACTAAGGCTATGGTACGAATTAGGAGAGCTGCTCCACATTAATATATCACCTAAATGTGGTTGACCAAACCATTAGAATAGTAACCTTAAGTACGTACTTAACCAAATACTTTTATTAACATTATTGATACTGTGTAATTATAATATATGATATTATAAAAAAAAAGTATCTTCACGCCCATATCCCTGAAGAGGTAGGCAGAGGCACAAACCAGGGCACCCACGACTAGCCGAAGACACTAAATCCCACAATGTGATAAGTGGCAAGCCTATCGCCAACTGGGCACACATCCAATCCCGAGCAACATTTTTTTTATTTATTTTAGAAAATTGGAAAAACCAAATTTTCTTTTTGTTGCCCGACCCGGGATTCGAACCCGGGACCTCATGCAGTCAAGTTCAACAACTGAACCGCTAGACCACAAAGTACAGAGTTCAAAGTGGGTAGAATACACAGACATGTTAGTGTTAAAATGAGCTAATTACGTATTGGACTGGTGAAATCTTCAAAACTCAAGTTAATTTAAGTGTAGTGAAATTTATATTATGAGAATGATTATTTTAAATTTGCATGTCAACAATCACGGATGTGCAGTCTTTGCTATAATGTAACACCATAATGTAGGTACCACAATGCAAGCAAATAATTGTATTATTGTTATTTCTAGGTTGTTCTAATAGTTCAATTGATGATGGAATATCCAAACGTATAAAATATATCTCGTCACTTATATTATAGAAATTTATTCACACCAAATATTTAACACACTAAACAGAGATTAAGGCACATACATTAGATCAGCTGGTACAAGAGGCATTAGCATATCCTCGTACAGCATGTGAAGACAGTAATGTTCAGGCAGCAGCAATCACCACAGCAACCACTAGAGCAACCTCTGTAAGGTCCTCACATTTTAATTTTATAGCAGTGAAACATTCAAAGGTTTCCAAAATATTAAATTTTTTAATGGATTCAGATGAGCAAAGCTAGACTATTTTTACACTTTTAAAATTTTTTCATTCGAAGTATGTGATCAAACTTAGACTTAAATTTACAAAATGTTTTGATGTTTATCGTTCCAAATGCTTATGAATATATTATACTAGTTGCTTACATCCGGCTTCGTCAGCGTAGAATAGATTTTTGTAGAAACTTTCTTCCTCTATTAAACTTCTTTTGAAGTCAATTACCTCAAAATAAGTGATATATGTTTGAACTCGGATCTTTAACTACTAGCAAAATAATTTCCATCACAATCGGTCCAGCGGCTTAGCCCTGAAATCGTAACAGACAGATATTTGCATGTCTAACATTATTTTATACATAAAAGTTTTTTCTGTTTATTTATTAATCCGTATCAATCCGTAGTTTAGCTTTCAATTTCGATTTCCGCAATCTGCAGTAAAATATACTCCAAACGGGTAATCCGATTAAAAAAGAACGAGTATTCAGCTTAATCGGCATTACCCGGTCTAGTGGAGCCGCTCTATCTTTTTTAGCAGACACCTTTTGTGATGTAAGCGGCTGTTCAATGGTTTTAACTGGCAGCAGACGTCGATATTTCGGATAACGAATTCAAATGCGTTTACGAATTATATATTTAGGGTTCCGTACCCAAAGGGTAAAAACCCTATTACTAAGCCTCCGCTGTCTGTTTATCTCCAGGCTGTATCTTACAAACTCTGATAGCTAAAAAGCTGAAATTTTGACCGATGGTGTATTTCCGTTACTGCTATAACAACAAATACTAAAAATTAAAAAAAATATATAAGGGTTTATAAACGTGTTTTTCCCATATAATAAACGTGTTTTTTTCGTGTGTTTTCCTAAATATTAAAAACGGTAATAGGTAGACGCTTCAAATTTTCACAATACATTTACTTGTATATTACCTTTCAAAATAAATAATTAAATAACAATAAAATAAATATTAAATGGGGGGCTCCCATACAACAAAAGTAATTTTTAATAGATAGATGATAGTACGGAACCCTTCGTGTGCTAGTCCGACTCGCACTTGGCTGGTTTTCATATTTATAATGTTTACTTAAAAGTATCTTTACGTCCATATACCAGAAAATGTAGGCAGAGACACAACCAGGGCACCCATGATTAGCCGCAGAGACTATGTCACATAGTGTGATAGGTGGCAAGTCTATCGCCAAACTGGGCATACATCCAAATCCTGAGAAATATTTTTTTTTATTGGAAAAAACATTTTTTTTAGTTGCCCGACCCGGGATTCGAACCCGGGATCTCAGGAAGTTAAGTCCTACACCGGGACAGCTAGATTACAGAGGCGATTTACATCATTACTAAATGGATTTAAAGATTCTGGAATAGTACACTTTTTAATGATTCTTTCTATGGGATAAAACAACGAATACGGACACGGTACTGCATGTATTAAGTGAGACCTATGGTCTATAAATACCATTGGTTTTATAAGTACTTCGCTGTACTATGGTGGGAGAGATAAGGTTTAATTTGCAAAACTACTTCTTATCCAACTGAAACACAACAATGCCAAGTACTGAAGTTACAGTTCTAGCAATTGGTAAGCAGTTGGAACCCTAACCGGGCAAAAATCTACGAACTACCTTACCCTCAACAAATGAAATGAACTCCATTAATGGAATCGAACTAAATCAAAAATATTTTTTTATTTCTCGTAAAATCATATTTACTTAACACTAAAATTGTGGTGTCAGCAGTTGTTAAGTTTGTGGATCCCTAACCACACAAATGCTGGACAGCAACTTCCGTTCAGTGGTCACACATTTAACCTGTCGTAGGAAAAGTCATAAATTATTGCTAGCTTACTACAACTTCAGCTTGTTGCGGTCCACTGCTGAATGTAGGCCTCCCACAGTGCCATAAGACCCGATCTCCCGTTATCACCATCCAGTGCTCCTAGCTGCCCTTTTCCGGGTTTCGTAGTCTAAGGAAAAACTGTCTGTCGGTCTGTATTTCACTTTTTTCCGAAACTATAAAAGCTATGCTGATGAAACTTGGTAAGTAAATGTATTCTCTGAACTGCATTAAAATTTTCATAAAAAAATAACAATAAATTTTGGGGGTTCCCCATACAACTAAAACTTATTTCTTTTTCATGAAATTCGCAAATGCATGGTATCTTTGGATAGGTCATCTAAAATGATATTGAGGTTGCAATCATCTTTTTTTTCTAAACTGAATAGTTTGCGTGAGAGACACTGTAACTTCTAAAATGAGAGAACAATAAAATTAAAAAATATATATGTTATGATGTACATTACTATGTAAACTTAAAATGTACTATGTACTATATAAACAAAATTGGTTTGAATGGGATCTAGAAAGCAGTTTTTTTAATAGGTACTGTAACACCAACACTTGAAATAGTTGTAATCAACTAAAACTGTTAAGAGATGGTGCAGTTTAGTTAAGAACTGCGCAATTAGCAGAAGTGACATAAACTGCAAACACTGGATAGTGTACGGCAGTATGAAATGAATGAAGTAAAACGACATTTACATCATAATAATTGTTGGTAAGGAACCCTTCATATGCAAGTGTGACTCGCACTTGGCCGCTTTTTTAATTCGTCGGTCCACCTTAGCGGAAAAAGTGTTGCTATTTTATATTTGATATTTTCCATCGTCCTTAAGTTTTAGCCCTAATATTGATGTATTAGCGAAACCGGTTGGCTATTTACATTTATTTATTTGTAACTAGCTGTTTCGGCGAATTTCGTTCTGCCCGTTCAGTTTGTATAGAAAAAATTAAAATGTCGTATTTCCTAGTTTCCTCGCTCGTTGTAAGGGATAAATTGTACCCCATGTCCTTCTCCCTGTTCTAAGATACCTCTCTATCAATTTTCAGCATAATCGGTTTAACTATCACGACTGATTCATCTTTCATATTTTTTTTGTTTTTATTGTTTTTAAGGTGTATTATGCTGTTCGGGGAAAAGACAAATCCAACGAATAAAACACCATGAAAATTGGTCCAGCAGATCTCGAGTTATAAGTGTTGTAATAAACCCGACTTTCTTTTATATATATAGATATACTTTTTCCATAAGTTTTCTCTTAATTACGCTTTTAAATTGTGTATCAGGGAGGTCTATTATTTCCTTAGAAATTTTGTTATAAAAACGGACACCGTTTCTTATAAACGATTTTCTTGTAGTTTGTAATCTAAACCTCGGTGGCAACAAGTATTTTTTTAAGAGTTAATTTGATATGGATGGCATTTTTTGTACTTATTTATATTTTCCTTCACATTAATTATATTTTTGCATATGAACAAACATGGCAAAGTATATAATATATTAATATTGATTTTCTTAAATCTAACCTCAAATGAAATAAATCTAACCTCAAAGTAAGCAAATTATATGCTTGTGTTATGGGTGTTAGTCAACGATTCTAATACA
>NJDC01001460.1:64998-79219 GCA_002245475.1 Calephelis virginiensis
ACTGTAACACCAACACTTGAAATAGTTGTAATCAACTTAGACTGTTAAGAGATGGTGCAGTTTAGTTAAGAACTGCGCAATTAGCAGAAGTGACATAAACTGCATACACTGGATAGTGTACGGCAGTATAAAATGAATGAAGTAAAACGACATTTACATCATAATAATTGTTGGTAAGGAACCCTTCATATGCAAGTGTGACTCGCACTTGGCCGCTTTTTTAAGTCGTCGGTCCTTAGCGGAAACCTTAGCGGAAAAAGTGTTGCTATTTTATATTTGATATTTTCCATCGTCCTTAAGTTTTAGCCCTAATATTGCTGTATTAGCGAAACCGGTAGGCTATTTACATTTATTTATTTGTAACTAGCTGTTTCGGCGAATTTCGTTCTGCACGTTCAGTTTGTATAGAAAAAATTAAAATGTCGTATTTCCTAGTTTCTTCGCTCGTTGTAAGGGATAAAATGTACCCCATGTCCTTCTCCCGGTTCTAAGATACGTCTCCATCATTTTTCAGCCTAATCTGTTTAAATATCACAACTGATACATCTTTCATAATATTTTTTTTTGTTTTTATTTATTTACAGCAAATATTTCACGAAAATTCTCCTGCATTACTTCCTACTTTCGAAAGGTAAAACCGATATCAAGGAGCGAGAAATGCTGCTTTTTATCTCAATTGCTTAAGTGAAGCAATAAATTGTCACCTTTTTTCAAATAAATCAAAACAAAATACAAAGATTCACGAACAGGACTATCACACAGCAGGACATCAAAACATACAAAATAACAGACGTAAGTCGCAGTGCTTGTAGTTCCGAAGCGGAAATGAAACGAATTTCCTGCGTCGAGCGTTACTTCCGGGATTGACAGGTCGAGTTGCACAAATTGTTTTAGCTATGTCATTTTACGTACAACTTGAATAAATAAGTTAGGAATTAAATAGACAAGACATATACACGACTAAAATAACTACTTATATTTTTTAAATAAAGAAACACTTGTACTATTTTACGTATCACTTATAAAAAGCCCACAGGTTTCGCTTAAACAGCAGATTTGTAAATATGAATTCATTTATAGTGGGTAGATACAAAAAAACTTTAATACTTTTAAAACTTTAATATTTTCTCTAATTGGTACTACTTTCACCATATTTCAGTGGTGAAAGACTCAATAGCTAACAACTCCGTTGTATAACGTATTAAAGTTTTTGTATCTACCCACAATAATTTATTTAACAAATCAATTATATTGTTTAGTAGTTACAGTTTTAGCCTTGATGATGCTGTATAAGCGAAACCGGTATTTACAAAACAATAAATTACAAGTGATACCTAAAACAGTACAAGTGTTTCTTTACTTAAAAATATGAATAGTTTTCCTAGTTGTCCAGATCCAGCATATCCAGGTTTTGCCGTAATTAATCGTGTTATACATTTAGACGGCTAGCCTATTTGTTAACAATACTAAATCTGGCAAATTTAATTCGACAATTTATTACATGCGGATCTCGGCAATCTCGACAACAGAAATCCTTGGGACGCTGCCTAGGCTGATCCGGAAGATTTATAATTCTACGGAGGGGAGATACATTGTGTCTCTAACACGACCCGAAGGTTAACTTGAAAAATTTGCATTTTTATCTAGGTATGTTGTCCTTTCGGTATCCATTTTATCTAACGTGTGCACAAAAAAATTAAAAATGAATATTGTTGCCAAGTTTGAAATGGTAACAATATTCGTTTGTTGGCCTTAGGTAAGCAGCTAAGTGATTCGTAAAACAGACTTCAGTACGCCAAGGTTTAACTTATTTTAGTCTTGAAAACATTGCAATAAACGGTGAAAATAGTGACGGTCACTTTGCATCGAACTTACTAAACAAATGTTATGTTATGAATGAATGAAATAATGAATGAAATAATGAATGAATGAATGAATGAACTGTTTATTATGCACAAACTTAGATAAAAAAAACCGTTGAGTATTATCAATAGCATCAGATTATAGTTTGTAGCACACAAAAAGCGGTTTTATTGTAAATTTAACACCAAACTAAATGCAATTTACTTAGAAACACTTGTACTTTCCACAATATATTTTATTATTTTTTTATTTTTATGGTTTAGCCAACCGGTTTCGCTATACAAGCATCATCAGGCAAGCATAAAAAATAATAAAATATATTGTGGAAAGTACAAGTGTTTCTAAGTAAATTGCATGAAGAATGGAATTCCACCAAGCACCGACGATAAGAAGTATAGAATCTACCAAACTAAATCTTTCACCAAATGAAACAGAAAGATACAAACGGTCTGCACTGTCAGATTAGTTAGTACACGACATATAAACAGCAGGTCTGCACTAATCTGGCATGTCTGAAACAGCAATTTTTTTTTTTGATTCACGGGAAAAATACAGGATATAATAATTAAATTGTACAAGAGTGTATTCTGTATCTTGAATATATTTTTTAAACTAGGCGACCAAAAATTGACGGAAAATGTATTTCTAGCATTTTTAAGAAATTATGTTTGTTTGTTGACTTTACTGTGTCAATTGTAAAGAAGTTTTCTAAATAGCTACTATAAGTTCATATAAAGGTTTCTAGAATTCTAAAGGGAAAGAGTTTCAAGCCAAAATGCTAATTGTACGAATTGTATTTAATTTGTTAACGCGTAGTTCGATTTATACCATTCTTTTTGTTGTTTTTAGTACTTTTTTCAAGTTTTTCCCATATTTTTTTTAATTTATGAGTTTGGTAGGTAAGAGACAGACATTTCAACTTTCAGTATAAAGTGACTAAATAACTTCAATTCCAGAATGGAGATAAACATTTGAATGTACGATACTGGCCATAATACTTTAATATTCCATTCCACGACGAGGATACTGAAAAATATTTTGACTTTTTTAAATACAAACTGAACGAATGAAATAGTTAGTAATGTTATAAAGATATCTAATTAATTAGAATATACCCGTATAAAAATTTTATATACATTTTTAATATACAAGTAGTTGGCCTTTCGGGAACCGATACAGACCTTGATCAGCAGTGTTTGGAGTATTATATAGCCCTCTACATATAACACCCTCAGAAAAACTTAACAAAAGGGTAACAAGTTTTATCTATTCCCACCCTTCGGACATTAGTCTTGATATAAAACAAGAAAGTCCTTAATTGCTCTCTCTGCGAAGTCGACGCATTTTATATGCAATTTAAATGCAAATCGTTTTGTTATTTCTTAATATGTTCCCGGCAGTCGATCCTGAGCCCTGCGGCAGTTGATTTTTTAACTAAAGTCATGGCTATCATTATCAAGCGATTTAAAAAGCTATCAATCCAGCTTAGAGAGAGGGAGACATTCACCCTTTTTGCATTTTCATTGTCGCCTTACCTATTCCTGCCGCCATAACGTCATGACGTGTTCCGGTTCGGAGGGTAAGGTATTCGGTAAACTTGCTTTTGTTCGAGGCCTAACATCCCGGCCTCAGGTTGGCAACGCACCATTACCACCTTTGGTATCTCTAGGCGGCGTGAATTTCTTAACATCAGGAAATCCGTCTGCTTGTTTGCCTTCCAATATCATAAAAAAAAATATTATTGTTAACTATTTTCACACAGATAACTATAGAGTATTAGTCAGTACCTACTGAATTCAGTCAGTAGTACAGTCCAAAATCCTTAAACAGCCAGACCTTTTCTTTAAAAAATCTTATAAATAAAATAAAATTATATACTACAAAACTTTATATATGATACCTTTTTTTGATGATGTTTTTCCCTAATTTGGGATAGTTCTATACATTAACAAATAACACAATTAATAAATATTCAAATTGTACAACAAACTAAAAATAAACATGTAAGTTAATAAATTGTTTTACAAAATGAATTGTTCAAATGTGTCAAGATTTTAAAAGTTATGCTGACATTATTAATTGTAAATTTTTGTTAGTACTGTAATTAATACTGCTTAAATCCTATTAATATTATAAATGCGAAAGTTTGTAAGTATGGATGTATGGATGTTTGTTACTCTTTCACGCTCGAATGGCTGAAAGGAATTGTCTGAAATTTGGAAGACAGATAGATTGTGACCTGGATTAACATATAAGCTATTTTTAATCCCGATCGCACACTGGGTTTCTGTGAAAACGCGGGCGAAGCCGCAGGTAGCAGCTTATATTTCTAAAAGGGCTATAAAGATTTTGGCTTAACTACTGTTTGGCAATTTGGTTTTTTTTCTTCAAAATTGCGTTCACTGATAGTTCTTTCAAACATGGATAACTAATATCAATACAAATAAAAATATTCTTAGAAAAAAACTCGTTAAGTGTCCCATTTCGACAATAAAAAAACTAAAGTTTTACTATTAAAAGTTACAACTGTACGGAGTTCAGATTGGTTTACCAAGTTACAACTTTGGGAGCTCATATCTTCGAAATGTGACACTTTACACGTTATTATATCATTATTTTTTGTTTGTATTGATGTTAGCTATCCATTTTTGAAAGAATTATTAGTGAACCTGATTTAAAAAAAACATGGCAGGTAAGTCTGGCTTCATACAAGAATCTTTAAGGCTCTTTTTTGTCTTGTTCGGATTTTTGTAATATTTTTATGTTAGTGTTTGTATCATAATTGTATAATAAAGAAAACATGTACAAATAAGTTTATTGCTTCAATTTTGGGTCAATTTTGTCATTTTTAAACAAATAAATCTACTTTTGGAATTGACATAATAGTAGGGGAGCCCACGATGCTAAATGTGTAGTAACTCCAGCGTTGTGGGGACCCATTGCACTTTGTCGATTAAATAGTGGAGCGCAATAAAGGTCATGTGAGGTTTTTCTTTTTAACGGTGCGTTAAGTGTCTAGAAGTTAAAATAACAATTCTAGTCACTTGACCATAGCCAAGCTCATCTAATACTAATAATATAAACACCTAATGTGTATCTGATGACAGAAATATGTCAATCAGACAGCTTGCCATAATGGACAATTGGCATAAATGACTTGGTTTCTAAAAGATTCTGACCCTCTTACTCCCGTACGTCTTGTTCAAATCATCAGAAAATTTAAACATGCACTTTTTGGCATGCAATAAGCCCGCCCTACTTTAATCTGACAAGCTCGAGCATATTTTCGATTAAAAAAAAATTAGACAGGCAGCTCTACATGCGCGCCTCTATACATATATTAGATACATAATGGAGGTGTTTAACAATGGTAAAGGGTATCTCCCATATCTTAATCTGACGCGCCTGAGTTACTCCAAAAATCTCCTCTTGAGCTCCCCTACTATAAATAGTCTTTTAAATTGTTGACTGAACTGAACGTAACCAAATTTTTAATTTTTGTTTGTCGTTACATTATATTATCGTAGCCCTGAAGATGCTATAAAAGCGAATCCATCGAATGTAAAACAGTGCATGTGCATTCTTATATCAAATAATAAATTTATAGCATATAATGGATAATACATGATGGTAGTGCATGCTCACCAAGTAACTCTTGCCACCATCTTTGGATAAATCCTGATTAATTTGGTATACTTCATTTTTATATATGGCTAGTTGCTCAGGTTAATTTTTATTCCTATATCTAACTTCCTCGGGAGAGCTTGTAAACGTATGCAATATTTAGTAAACATAAAAAACTCAATATCAAGTATTTATATGATATAGATTTCATGTAATCTACAACAAAAACATAGTAAAAGTATTATAATTATTATATTCTTGAGGAATTTATACAAATTGCGGTTTTATCGCTTTTAAGCGACTTCTTACAAACAACAATCATTAAGAAAAAAAAATAGCAGTAAGGAAAAAGTGTATCATTATAAACTTAAAATATAATCCATTAATACAACAAATAACTAACTACAAACTATATATCTAAATAATTAGGTAAGTAAATCGCCTATGTGGTCTAGCGGTGCGGCGTTGGACTAGACTTCTTTCGGGCAAGAAAAATAATAGAAAACATATATTTTCATTTTTTTATTTAAATAACGTTGTCTAGGATTGGATATGTGCCCGGCTAGCGATAGGTTTGCCACCTATCACATTGTGAAACTTAGTGTCTTCGGCTAGTAGTGGATGCTCTGGTTGTGTCTCTGCCTTACCCTTCGAGGATATGGGCGTGAGATACTTACTTACTTAAGTAAATATTCCAACGTGACATGACAGTGAAAACATTCCCTGGTACTGAAATTACGACTGCAATGTCAATAACTTATTACAATTTATTAAAACTTGCGAAATATAAAGCAACTACAGAAAAATTATAAAAGAACACACAAAAATCACGCTGAAACACCTCATGATTGAATCAATGATCCAAACAAGTGATTCAATCCAACAACAAACATCCGCGACAATGTTACACGTCTATCAAAGTTCGGAAGGGTACTTGACGACTAATCCACACAACTAGAAGGGCAGTTAGTGTCGGACAGGCGGTTTCCTTTCCCGAGGGACCGCAGAACTACTTCAGCCACAGTTATAACTTATCATCTAAACAAGGCACACTGAGTTCAAAACTTTTTTTAATTAATTGATAACTTTCTTTGCCTTTGAGCACTTGACAGTCAAGGTCACTTGAATAAAAGTTTTATAATTATAGAAAAGGGACTAACTTTATCAAATGAAAGATGCTCTAAAAATATATCAGATTTTATAAAAACATTTTAATGCTTGTTTTTCCTAATCTATTAGAAAAGTGAAAACTTTTTAATTCCAATCTGTTAATGGATTGGAAAGTGAAGTGTAAATGAACACCATGGGAAATATTGATGGCTCCCGTCTAAACAGTGTAGTGTGTGTGTGTTTTTGTGGATTTGTTCTTGTTGTATGTGGGTTTGTTTTGATGAAGCAGCATCATTTGGAACACCGTGTACAGGTGTTGGAGATCCAGCAGCTGGAGCTGGAGAGTGTGGTGCTAAATCTTCGGGAGGAAAAAGTTCTGCGACGAAGGACCAGAGATGCTGTAGACTGTAATTGTCCTCCAGGTAAGTCAGTAGGAAACTATGTTTAAGCAATATAACTATAATTTATTACAAAACCTTGAAAGTTCTTGGCATACTGTATACTGATAATAAAATGCATAGCTATATTTGAAAAAACTGCATTGCAATTGCAGTGTGAATTAATAAGTGTTTTATAATTGTATGAAATGCGTTAATGACGTTGGAAAAATTAAGTTAACATGGACTTTGAAAAAGACATGTATTTTTTTACACTATTGAGTTATTGACTTTTGAAATATTTACAAAACAGATATACACAATGTGAATATGGATGGATGTAGATATCCGGAGATACTTAGGTTGACATTACACGATCAAGTTTTATCCGCGGGTGGGTCAAGAGGCTTCGAAACCGGTGTGTTTACATGAAAAGAGTATGTGTGAATGTGGAGATAGCTAGGCAAGTCTACATAGATCTCGATAATCTCTGCCAATTTTCTGGGATTAAGCATAAAAATAAGTAAGTAGGTAAGTAAGTACTTATACTATCTTCCATCAATAGAGAACAGTCAGAGTTTTCCTCATGTAAGAGACAACCGTCGCCCAAAGGCTCTATAGACGTTTCGGGTTTCTCTTTACTTAGGACTTTATGATGATGGTTAAATAAGTTTATAGGATATTCTAACCCTTTAAATCAAAATACGATCATGGAGAGCACTGGTGTTACCAAACGAAGCTTGTTGTTGCGTATCTTATCAATTTCGTATCCAGTTCGTTTTATGAATGTGGTAAAAAAATGTGAAGTAGGTATGATAAGACGTTTTTAAAATTTCATATTTTTTTTAATAGTATGAAGCTGAAGAGTTTGTTTGCTTTAGTGCTCTAATCCCAGGAACTACTGGTCTGATTTGAAAATTCTTCCATTGCTAGATAGCCCATTTATTAAGGAAGGATATAGATTGTCGTTGCGCTAAAATCACTAGGAGCAGAGCACCATTGAAGAATGTTTCAAAATCGGGGGATTTTTCCCCTATTGAGAGCTGTGTTAGTGATAAAATTTTCTCAAAAATCATGTATGACAAAATTGTTCCCTTTAAAAGTTCTAAAAAAAGTTCGCAACAGGATATGTCAATCTTTTAAGGTAACTATAACCTTCTTTATGTTAACCAAATTTACATTAGATTACAGTGACGATTATATAATTAACATAAAATCAATAGCACACAATTTTTCTTTTAACATTTATTTACATAAAATATTATTCCTTGTAGCAATGTACGAATATGACACATAAATGTACATGGATGTATCGCCTCTGTGGTCTAGCGGTCTGGTGTCGGACTTGATTTCTTGAGGTCCCACGTTCGGTCCCCGGGACGGACAACAAAGAAAATTAGAAAATGTATATTTTCAATTTTCTAATAAAATGAACGTCGCCCGGGAGTGGACATGTGCTGGTTGGCGATAGGCTTGTCACTTATTACATTTTGGAACTTATTGTATTAGGCATGTCGTATATGCCCTGGTTAAGCCTCTGCCTACCCCTTCGGTGATATGGGCGTGAAGATTCTTTCTTACTCAAATGTACATGAATGCTTAAGAAACACATTCACAACTTAATGCATTAAGCTCTAGAGTTAATTGAATTCTAAAGTTTAACGCTAATTACTTCTTCAATGAGCTTGAAAATTGTTCACCTATCCATAATGTCTATATTAAACTGAAGTTATAGTAATTGTTTTATTTTAAGTATCAATTCATGAATTCTTGGATTTTATTGCAAATTGATCCTCGTAGCTACGATTTAGTATTTCATTTCCAGTTTTAATGTAACATTCACAAATGAACGTTCCAAATTCATACAATACTGCTTTATCATAACAATTTACTGTATCTGAAAATTGCTGATTTTTTAGAAATTAAGATTTCCTTTTTGTCAAAAATATTTAATATCTCACGAACTTGAATTTCTTATATGTTGTATAAAAATGAGAGTTTATACAGCCATGGATAAAAAAGAGACATGTGTTTATATGTTTCTGAATTGGCCCCATTATGTAACCAAAATAAAAAAGTTGCAGAGACAATGTTCAAAAGAGCAACCTGCGCAACTTTTTTGCGGTGACGTTACGGTAAAAAACTAAATTCAAAGATAGAGGAAACGAAAATATTATTACTGTTTTGACAAATCCTATAAAATTTTTGATACTATAGTTTTTGACAAAACATATCCTTGATTTTTATAACTGACAGTGTATACTGCTATAGTCTTTAAATATTTAAATGTCAAATAAGAATATTTGTGTAATGCCAACCTACACGCGAGGATAGACTTCGAAAAAGGAAGGATTCTTATTTATTTGTTATGTATTTTAATCTATTTTTACATAATTTCTAAACCGATTTTTTTTTTGTTATAACTAAGACCGTATTTTTGAGGTGGTCCTATTGCCACTAAGTACGAATCTGATGATCAATCCTAGTAAAACCGAGAAAATACTTAATTTTTGTGTACCTAAATGAATTATTTAATAAATTCAAAGTCTTGCAATTTTACTGCGCTTTGATTATTAGTGTTATTATAAAATACTGTTTTTATAGATATAGTGTATTGTCATAACACGGCAGAATAGTTCTAGTACACTTCGATATACATGAAATTAATTTCGGCTTGCTCCTAAACAGTCCCCACAATCCAACCACTAAGCTCACATCAATATCTAGCAACATCGTGGCGTAACTGCAACCACTTTACAATATCCGGCGATAAACTCAATTGGAACACCATCATCAACCACATTTATAAAATCTAACTCAGTTACATTAAAATAAGATTCATATTGCGTCACATCAAGCAACGTATCTTTAAGTCTGTACGATTGTGACTTGTTACCCGACGAGACAAATTGTAATGTCCTATTGTCGCAACCATTAGACATAATGGTTCAATAAGGAGTATTGAAAACGTTCTTTCAGATCGTGACCAGGCCTACAAATCAGCCTTTATTCAATTTAACAGTGTGGACGCAGCAGGGCCGTGCGAAGGGAAGGATGTTGACCCCGGGCGGATATTAAAAATGGTCCCTTAAATTGGAGCACAAATTTGGTATCGACGTCATATTGTCCCTTCTAACTTCCAATTGGATCAGATCATCAAAGCAGTTTTTCATTTTAAATTGTCTGAGGAGTTTTGTTAGTCAAGATTGATCTTAAAAAAGAGGGTAGATAAAATTTACTTCTTTTTCGAAATCGATTAGCGTCTGCTAATTAATTTTCATTGTTGGCGCGATATAGAGGGTTAATTGTTGGAAGTTTGCGTTGGAAAGTTACTCTGCTCGTCTGAGGGGTTGAATACTCAAATTAAAGAAGCCGGAAGTCTGAGCATTAAACTTGAAGTTAGTTGATGCTCACAAGAATTTGCTAGGTTTAAGCATATTAGGTTATGTAAATAGTGTTAGTAATATACTTGCTTTATATTAATAAATATGGTGTTTTAAGGTTGCGACATGCCTGTTTAACTAAACACTGTCTAATTTTGACATCCAACCAATAACGCGTGGATAACATGGCAGTACGTTATTGGTTGTAAATCCGATTGTAAATATTGTGGATTGGATTGAAAAACACGTGTTTAACGAGTGTTTAAATTTTTTATAGTATGGTTGTAACAGTATTTGTAGTAACACAGTTACTGTCTAACTGCAAATAATATGTAAGGCGGTTATTGCTACGCTTTATCCCAACAATTTCATTTTTTAACAGTATCGTTATAGTTTTTGAACTAATAGATACCGCAACAATAATAATTTGTGCTTCTTGAGCTTTTTTCTTCTGGTTACTGGTTCTGGTTCTGGTTATATGGTCCTCGCAAAGCAGGAAAAACACTATAGCAATCACCGTCGATTTTCTTCCTTGGAAAGCTATTTCATGGGCGTAGGTTTGTGAATGAGAGCGTTTGAGGGCATATTGTATCCTCCCATTCATATTTTACAAGTAAAAAGTGTAGTTATACAGGATATTTTTAGATTTCATTCATCGTCGAGTGTTTCGTTACATATTTTTTCTGTTACACAAAAGCCAGCCGTCGGCCTCGAGAGCTTTCGAGATGAGGTAAAAAGTTCTTGACCTTTATTTATAAAATATTAGTCGTTCGTAAATTAAAATATAACGAATTTTTGGCAAATTGTCTTCAACAAAAAGTTTTATCTTTCTAAAAAACTTTCTTTATAAAAAAAACGTTAAAAATTGGAAGAACTAATTTCTTTTTTTTGGGATTCGAAGTTTAATAATTTTCCTGTTTTTTTGTCATAAGTGGACTGATTTTGATGCTCATTTTTTAATTTTGAAATCTGACTCAATCGAGATCGTTCCGAGCTACATTACACGTGGATTTTGTCAAGAACAATTTTAGTTTTTTTTTAAATTTTGTGCTATTTAAGAATTTGCGAGTTACATTTTTTTTATTTTCATTTTTAAACACAATTTAATACTTATAATAAATGATTAAATCTATAAATAACAAATTCTTTTGACAGTACAGGGCCAACATATAAACTGAATGTTTTGTTTACTGTTTCCGCTACAGGATAATGAATAAATATTTTTTTATAACAGTCGATGAATCAGTGGTAATATAATTCAGATATCAGAAAGCAGCAAGGGCAGATCGCGATATCGCTGGCAGTAGGCCAAACTGAGCGCTCAATATTCTGATAGATTTACGAGAGTAGGACACGATTTACAAATGAATATACAACTTCTGAGATCAACTGTTATAACTAGATTAATAATTATGTCCAAAAACAATCATATTTCGATAATTATTAGTGGTTGCTTGTTAGTCGAAATTTGAACATTTTTGTTATAAGTTATTCAATATAAATTATTAAAATTTAATGTTCGAACATTATTGAGATTTTGTTGTCTTTGATTATTGATATTTTTGATAAAAACGTCATCTTCATTTACTAAGGCCAACTACTTTGTTTCCAAACATTATAAGATAGTTTGCGCCATCTGTGATCTTTTGTAGTTATCAATATTTTTGTTTGTGTGTGTGAAATGCATGGTAGTATGTGTATTGTTTTATTTTTGATTAAATGCACATTATAAGCATTCTGCACTTTTCCATCACAAAAACTATAAGTGTGCCAAATTTCATAATTTTCCGTCCACGCATGTTTCGTAACAAGGGGTTCAAAATTTTTGCTTCACGTATTAAGGTGACAAGACATTTTCAAATTTATTTAAATTGTGCTTTTGACAATTTTGGTTCGCTTTGTATTTTGTAAAACTGTAGAGTTAAAAGGTTATGAAAACATATTCAGTTTAGAAATTTAACGCAGTAAAACTGAAATTAAGAATCAATGATTTGAATTGACTTAAACTTGTAAAAAAAATTTTGATTTTAATATTATTTAGTTTTAGAAAAAACTTAACGGGTATTGTCAAGCGTAATTCGTGAAGAGTTAAACTTATGAATTAACAACCACTTATAAATTATCATCTACCTTAGACGTTGCCGAGTAATCGCGTAAATACATTTGTAATAATTTTACACAAACACTTATTTTTTAACCCAAAATTTGATGAAACTTCCTTACTATGATAAAAATAATAACCATTTTCAAAGACTAATATAATGACTAGCCTCAAGGTTTTATATTTTTTGAAAACGTCTTTTATTAATCACAATGGCTCGTTGGTCGAGTTGACCGCCTCGTTGGTCGAGTGGCTAGCATACACGCCTAACTACGCCGACCAACCGCAAGGCTCGGGTCAGATTAACAACGGGGGCAGACATTTGTATGATGAACATTTAGATGTCTGCATTTCTTGGTCTGGGTGTTTATTAAATTTATTCAGGTATCTATTTAAGTATATCTATGTATTCGCATCGTTGACTAACACCTATAACACATGCATATAATTTGCTTACTTTGGGTTTAGATTCAATTTGTGTAACTTGTCCAGGAACATTTATTATTTATTATTTATAAACTGTTTTCTTTAAAATTTTCCTACCCACGAGCCCACCCATAAATTGAAAATATGACAAGTAATATTGATGAACGGTATCCTGAATCTTTCACAAAAAATATTTTTGATTTTTTAAATTGAATAACCTGTAGGTAAAATAAAAAAAGTATATAAGTGACCATTATCAATCATAATGGCTCATATTTACAGAAACTTTTTTCTCTTAATCTAGTAACTATTATTGATCACTGAACGTAAACCATTCCTGACAAATGAGCAGACAAGACACAAGGCTTAATAATTTGTCTGTCAACAGCAAAATAATGAGTCCGTGGTATCAAGATTTGCTGATATTTTAGGGAATATGAAATGTTTGCTTAGTTGCTACTTTTATTTTGTTTTAGGTTTAGTCATTCTTCTTATCGAAACCGTCAAATCTCTACGATGAAGAGGAAGGATTTTTTTCTCTCATGTACATTAAACATCTATGCGTTATTATGTATGTATTGAAACATGTGTTAAAACTAATATAAGTAAAAAAATATTCACAGAAGATAATATCTATCACCCCGTGTTGGTCCGGGCTCCTTTGCAGAATAGACCATCTGCCTTTCTTGCCAGGCAGCTCGTAAAAGGCGTGAGGTGAGATCTGACTAGGTGGTAGAGTTTCGCAGCGACTCGCCCGGATTGGTACCACCGCCTTACTTATTCCTGCCGCCATAACGTCATGACGTGTTCTGGTTCGGAGGGTAAGGTAGCTGGTAAACTTACTTTTGCTCGAGGCCTAACATCCTGACCTCAGGTTGGCAACGCACCATTACCATCTTTGGTGTCTCTAGGCGGCGTGAATTTCTTACCATCAGGAAATCCGTCTGCTTGTTTGCCTTCCTATAACATAAAAAAAATCTATCCGATAATAATGCTAATGACGGCTTTGCTGGTCGAGGGTCTAGCGTATACGTCTAACAAACAGAACAATCGCGAGGCTCGGGTTCGATTCCCGACGGAGACAGGTGTTTGTGTGATGAACATTTAGATGTCTGCATTTCTGGGTATGGGTATTTATTAAATTTATTCTGGTATCTTTTAAGCGTTTCTTTGTATTTCTTTGTATTGTAGTCGCCTCTGTGGTCTAGCGGTCCGGGTGTTGGACTTGAATGCATGAGCTCCCGGATTCGAATCCCGGATCGGCCAACATAAGGAAAATTAGATTTTTCCAATTTTCTAATGAAAAAAAATGTTGGTCGGGATTGGAAATGTGCCCG
>NJDC01001462.1:0-32217 GCA_002245475.1 Calephelis virginiensis
ACTGCAGCAGGGACCCGACTATCCCATAATCTGGCAAAATGTCCCAAAATTCCTTACGTACAACCCTATCAAACGCCTTTTCGAGATCTACAAAACCGCAGAAAACCCTCTGACCCACAGCCAGATGCTTCTCTACAATGTTGCGGAGCGAAAACACTTGATCCGTACATCCTCTTCCAGACCTGAAACCGCCTTGAGCTTCCCACAATGTTCCATCGGAAATCCCTTGCATCCTCCTTTCAACTATTTTTCCATACACTTTTGATGCTAAACTGATCAAACTAATGGCCATGTAACTTGTACAGTCCATGCGTGAACCCTTGCCTTTATACAAGGGCACGATGGCCGCACGTCGCCAGTCTTCGGGTACTCTGCCGGTCTTCCAACATTTGTTACAAAGAACCTAGAAAGAGTCCCGGACGGCAGGACCACCAAGTTTAATCATCTCAGCTATAACCATATTTCATACTTCTTATCGCCCATTCAACTTCTTCCATCATAATGCCGTCAGATGCCTCCGCTATTTCCGAGTCATTTGAGTACTCGAACCCAACGGCAGCATCTTGGACACATTCATACATATCTCCATAAAATTCACTCCACCGTTTTAACATGCGTGCAAGCAAGAATATCACCACTCTCAGACTTAATTCTTTTCATTCTGGAGGCAGCGAACAACTCCGAGACTTCTTCACCTGCCTCCAAAAGAGTTTGGTGTTCATCTCGAAGTTGTTAGCCAACTTCTCTTCTAGTTTCATACTTTCCCTTTCCAAATGGAACACGTACTCGCCAGTGCCTCCACTTCTTAAACATACCCCTAAACCGGCTAATAACCAAGTAGTGGTCCGTGTTAAGAGTTGGGCCTCTATAGGCTCTCGTGTCCATTAAACACTTCCGGAGGCGACTATCAACCAAAATCAAATCTATCATACTCATCTGATCATTCCTTCTCCATGTATACGTATGTATGTCCTTATGCTGAAACGTTGTGTTACACACAAGAAGATTTCCTTCCACACATAAATCTACAATATGCTTACCAGCATCATTCACTCTCTTATCACCATAGGATCTAAGAACGGCCTCGTAACCGTTCCGTCGTGTCCTCACCCAACCATTCAAGTCACCACACATAATCACTTTCATTTCCTTCAACCACATCCAGAACATTCCTCACAGAATCCCAAAACTTTTCCAGGTTATAAGTCGACGACGAGTTGACCGGAGCATAGGTTGCTACCACAAAAACTCGCGTGATTCCCAGCTTAAAACGAACCCAGAGCAGTCTCGGACCAACCAAACCATACTCTTTCAGGCCTGAGGCTAAGCGAGACGATAAAATGATAACTACCCCAACGCTGGCGTGATCGCTCTGTGATACATCAGAACAGAGAGCCAACCTGCTACCGGGGAGGTCAAAAGTATCACTACCCCTTCGCTTAGTCTCCGTTACACACAGTAAATCCAGGCATCTCCCATCCTCATCTCATTACAAAATCAATCAATTCATTCATCTTCGCTTCCATTCCCCCCTCTCACATTCCACGTGCCTATTTGACACTCTCCACTCCTCGATTTCGCCTGTTCGGGCCTGGCGTGATGGGTGGCGGCCCCCATCGCCGCATCTGCCTCTTTCGCACCGACGAGGGCGGATCGGTACGCGTCGCCTCCAGGGAACGCCCTAACCCGCTCTGCGGTGCTTTTTCGGGCCAGAATTGCAGTCCAATGGACTGGCAGGGACGCTTCTGGCCAATGACCCCTTTAAGCGTGCACGTCAATACAGCAATTTCCTAATTCGGGAAAAGTAGAAAAAAATATAATGAATGAGGCAGTGTGGCAATAGGTCTTAGCTTGTCTCGAGAGGAAAAAATGATTAAAAAAGTATTAACTTCAAATATTTTTAGTTTTGCAGTTTATTAAACTTAATAATTTAATAACTATTTAATTATTTTAAATATATAAATTTTAATGTCTGCTATGAATCTTTGTTGTCCGAAATTAAGAATTTATTTAACATTAATTTTTTGATGGAATACAATAACCTATTTTCGGAAATCTGAATTAAATGTCAAGCTTACACTATTAATAAACCATGTAGGAGCATGGACTATCTTTAAGACTCGCTATAATCCTTTTATTAATAACACGGTAATACTTTTGGTACGCACATACATACATATCGCTACGTCATTAGCTTTTTATTAATGTGCTTGTTACAAGTTACTGCTTTCCACTCCTGGTTTTAATTTATCCACAAAAGGGTGAGGCTACACTGCGAATAGATTTTGTCGGGGGTGATTGAGAATGTTAAATATTATGATTATGAATTTAAAAATATTGTTAAATTGATTTGTTTTTCGGTATCGTCAGAACGGTGTAAACGGTGTGTTCCAACCGCACGGGCTGGGCCACCTGCTGGGGCTGGACGTGCACGACGTGGGCGGGTACCTGCCCGACTGCCCCCCGCGCCCCGCCGCCACACTCGCGCGCCTCCGCACCGCGCGGGCCCTTCGCCAGCACATGCTGCTCACTGTGGAGCCCGGCTGCTACTTCATACCCAGGGTGAGTCGAGTGGGGTGACACCACACCGCGCGGGCCCTCCGCCAGCACATGCTGCTCACTGTGGAGCCCGGCTGCTACTTCATACCCAGGGTGATTCGAGTGGGGTGACATCACACCGCGCGGGCCCTCCGCCAGCACATGCTGCTCACTGTGGAGCCCGGCTGCTACTTCATACCCAGGGTGAGTCGAGTGGGGTGACACCGTACCGCGCGGGCCCTCCGCCAGCACATGCTGCTCACTGTGGAGCCCGGCTGGTACTTCACGCCCAGGGTGAGCATAAACAGGGGGGTTACACACATTTGCTATAAAATTCAGATTTGCTCAAGGAAATTCAAAGAAAAATACATTATTCTAAGTTCAGGTCCTGGTCGCAGGTGGTCGTAGTTATGAAATTGTGTGTATGTATGAAATAAAATTAATAAGTGTTGGTGGTGTTTTCTACAATTTTGTTAGGTAGGAGTAGTTTAGTTTGCTTGTGCACTATACAAGTGAAATATTGATTAACATATAAATTAAGACCTGCAATGTACCTTATTTACTTAAGCAAATAAAGTTTTATTATTAATAATGATAATAATTTAGTGTATAGTGAATTGTCTCATTTCCTCCAAATCTCACTAAATAAGTTTGAGTAAGGACACCACCGCTTTATTCAAGACCCTGACATTACTTATAATGGCGACTATTTTTTAACAGTTTAAGCTCAAACACGAGTAATGGCAGATGCTAACGCCAATGCCAAAAAGTAAAGAAAAAAAAATCGAATTTTCCTCCATCGCTTAGAATTTCGTTTCTTGTAATTTGTTTTATTTTTTATAGTTATTCTTACCCTGTTTATCTTTTTAAATCGTTCTGTTAACCATGATTTGTTTTCTGCTATTCGATATATTTCGTGTATCATGGTGGAGTGTTAACATATATTTATTAATGTTTAATATGTTAGATACATATAAGTGAGGACCTGTAATTGGCTTACTGTTTTTTTTTTCCTTTCTGTTACCATTTAAATTGTATAATTGCTGTTGGTCTTCCATGTGAAAGGAATAAATTTAATAATTGTACACAGCTTCTCGACGCCGCTAAGAGAAATCCAAAACAATCACACTTCTTCAACTGGGAGAAAATAGAGGAGTTTAACGGTTTCGGTGGAGTCCGTATTGAGGACGATGTGCTGATTACTGAGGACGGGGTCGAAAACCTGACGTTTGTGCCTCGAACGTAAGTTTTTCTATTATTTCCGCCGTTTAAACCTCCTTCAAAGTATATAGGCCAAACACTTCATGCTAGGCATATCGTAATTCGTAAGGCGAAATTTGATTTATTTTTCAATAATGCCGTGACTAATAATTTGAGAGTAAAATCCGAAAACGACTTGCACAGATTTAAATCTATGTCTTATCCATGTCTTATCTATTCGTAATAACATGAGTGCTCGCTGTTGTCGTTTTCTATTTCAAAGTGAATACAATCGGTTATCTTAAAAGCACATCCCAGCGTCACGTTGGCAACGCACGATTAACATCGTAATACCTTTATAGACGTACATTTCTTACCACCTGTAAAATCTCTGCTTTATTGACTTGTGTTAAAAAAAACTGCGCAAATTTAATTCGTAACATTTACTAATAAGGACCTAATAACAGAACTATGAAAATTCACATAGGGTTGTTGACACAAAAAAGCGTGTTAAAAACACATTAAATTTCTTCTCTGTGGTCTATCGGTCTGGTATTGGACTTTTTACTTGAGTTTATGAGGTCCCGGGTTTGCGGGGTTCTATATGTGCCCAGTTACTTGCCACCTATCACATTGTGGGACTTAATGTCTGGCTAGTCGTGGCGGCAGTAGGGCAGTAGTCGTGGGACACAATCAATTATTTTATATTAATAGCTTTAAAAGATTTAATTTAATTATATTCACACAAATATAAAAATACGTTTTATACAAGATTTGTTTTTGCAGCGTTGCGGAAGTCGAGGAATTTATGGCGAACGGTGCAAACTTCAAGTAAACATGTCAAAAAGTCAAATAAAATCAGTCATTTGACGAATATGTTTGTATTTCTCGAGGATTGCTTGAACTACCCAGCCTCCAATGGCCAAATCTCCGTTATTAACACCTTTGGAGTTTATAGGCGACGAATATTTCTATCAGAAAATCCGTTTGCTTATTTTCCCTTAAACAAACCTCAAGTTCAGTCATTGCATTCCTAATCTAAAGAGGCTGAGTAAAACAATTCGGATTTATTAGATAGTATTTATATAACCATGTATTAATGTGATAAAATATATACTAGTTAATTAAGTGTAACATTTTAGAGAGCATTTATATTTTTGAAAATTACCAAAAAATTAAATCAATGTTGTTTGTAAAGAATAAAGACATTTATGATATTGATTTTTATTTTATTTAAAATAATGACATTTCACCCTACACTCATATGTCTTCTAAATAAGAATGGCTCATACAATCAAGTTAACCTTTTCGCCGCCATCATAATGAATCAACATCGTGCCACTGTCGGCACGCGATAAATTACGCGTAAACAACTTCTGCTTGTCGTAATTCTATAGCTGTTATGGATACCGGATGTGTAAATTTCTTCAATCGAAGATTTAACCATTCACATTACAAGAGATAGAAAACATGAAGTAATTAAGTATACTTGTAAAACTTTATCAAAACCACGAGCACGACATGTACTGACTTTATATAAAGTCAATAGCAGCGAAAAGGTTAAATACAGGGACTGACTAAACTAATGTAAGCTCACGAAGGGACTCTGTTCGCTTTTTATTAGCTTGATCTCTTAATAAAACGACAGAAATCAAGCATGCTTATTAGATTTGGTTTTCTATTTATACACTTACGTCAGTCGTGTGATACTTTCACCTCAAGTTGAATGTAATAATTTTCTTTAGTGAAATAAGCAGTATAAGATAATTTTTAAATTTTCAGCATTCACCAAATTATTCTACTTGTGGACTTTTATTTATTATGGACACAGAGATAGCATACTAACACACTCACTTGTTTCTGTTTCATCAATTTCAATTTATTTAAGTTTCATGTCAATAAATAATTACTGCGCTCTAAGTGGAATAGGTTTAATTGTGAATAGAGGCTAAGCTCGATTTTAATATTGCCTCTAAATTGTAGCTTAATAACTAACCTACTTATTCTATATCACAATGTAGAGTAACTAGGACAATAGGAACCTGAACTCACATGCCACTTAGCTATTTTCAAGTTTAATGAAAATTGCAGAGTATAAAAAGCACTAAGATGTGCGAGTCGACAATCTCAACTAAGGAAAGCCTAAACAATCGAACTAAGCTGTTTTTTTTGTTCCTTATTCTGGCACTTTATCTGTAACACTCATAAGAAAATAAAACCTACGATTTGCTTTAATTATAATTATCAATTATGGCGTAGCATCATTAAAAGTTAAGTGAAATATAGTGGTTCATATTCTTATTCTTTTATGGCTTTTACTACTGTGCGTAGTTTGATTTCGCCAATGTTTGTTGGATAAACCACGGTTCAGGTAATAGTTACTTAAACATGGAAATCTTGACAGAAAAGTGGTTCATATTCCACAACCGAAAAACTCATTTTGACAAAAAAAACAGTGAAATGACAGTCTTAAATCTGGATTATACCTACCATTATACATACCATAATGGTAGTACCATTTAAAAACTTGAAACTTTGATCTTTGAAACTTTACTTAATAACTAACCTAAAAGGCTTTCGAAAACATATATTTTGTGATATGCTTTGCTTTTGTGATTTGCTTTTGTCCCTTTCAATCAAATCCTTTAAGAGTAATAACAACTTTAAACCATAATTATTGCCCATTTATAAAATAATATCACAATATTAATTAAACAACAAATTAATAACAAATAATTATCCACATCCTACATATAACGCAAGTAACATTTTAAAATTTGAGGTATTTTGAGCTTGTTGATTGTTTTCAAGAATTGTTTTGTAGTTGTAACATTACATTTATCCCTCAGAATAAATCTTATTTTTTGTCTACACAAATGTTGCAATGGCAACACTGTGTATGACAATGTTTCAACTTTTACATTTTCAGGGTTGACACCTATCAGTTTCAATAGGTGATCCTGTGTCTGAAAAAAAAAACAAAATTTTTGTGTAATCAAAAAATTTATGAAATCATTATTTCCCATTGAACATTACAACTGTTCTATGGCTGAGTCTATATGTCTTATATACTATTTATATGTAGTTAAGATTAATAAAAGTATTTTTAAAACAGTACAAAAAACAACTTACTTGTTGAGGTACCCTCCCAATCACCCCACAATCAAAGGCAAACTGAAGAAGGTATTCAGGATCACACTTCAAGCTGTAAGGTACCAATACAGACATTGTTGCTGAATCTGATGTGAGAGATGCGAGAAATGCATCTGGAACACATCTGTCTTTTTTCATTGCCAGTGGATTTGTACAGTAATCCACATTGCAGTCATGTTCCATCAATAGGTCTACTACCTGAAACATATCATTTATTTTAAAAGGACAATATTTTGCTACCTACTGAGTATCGAACCTGAATCAAAGAGTTAACTAATAAGGACTTAAGATACAACAATAAATTGCTATGAGTGATCTGGAACTGTCAATGGGTTCCTTGATTGTGGAAATCAGTATAAATACATGCCTTCAAAAACAATCTCTATGGATCTGCCTTTGTTAAAGGAAGTTATTGTTCAAGGTCAAGGTAAAATATTTAAAATAATTTTATCTTTAATTTTTTTAAGATTTACTAAAATAAACAAATATTACTCCATCAAATATAAACAAATTATTAAAGAGACCCAATTCAAACATTATTTCATTATTTTTAATTTATTATTTTATAAAAAATAGTTGCTAAACACACATACCTCTTTGAAGCAATTACTGTGCATGCAGTAGTTAATATAAACAATTGGGGGGCATTCATTCACATCCAAAGCATCTACTGGCAGGCCCCTAATTAGAAATAAGTAGAATATCTTCCTAAATGTCTCTGGTGATTCATTGTAAATATATTCACAAATATGTAAAAATGAGTTTAACGGTGCATTAGTCAAATATGTCGGTCTGAAATCCCCAATTTCTTCCAGAACAACATGAAATGGCTCACAAAAGTCAAAGAATTCAGGACCCAGTGGATGCATTAATAAGCTTTCGAGTATTTCAAATTTAAAATAATGTGGCTTACATGCATATAGCACAATATTTTGATCTATTTTGTCAATATCAGTAACAGCTAGCAACATTTTGAAAATCACGCTATGCCCCATATGCAATGCCATAGTTAAAGCTAAATCGCCATACATGTTTTTAATATGTGGATCTGCACCATTTTTAATTAAAAATTTAACAATTTCATCACTGCAGCCCTGAGTGGCCAGGATTAAAGGACTGTCTCCATTCACAGTAACTTGATTAATATCATTTATAAACGGAATTAAATTGCTTACAGTCTGAAAACATCCTTTGTAGCAAGCTAAATGAAAAGGAGTGTAATTTGATTCATTTCTAATCTCAGGATCTGCTCCAGCATGTAATAAAGCAGATACAGCATCGGGTTTTGTACTCAACGCAGCATCAAGTAGTGGAGTATCTCCATCAAAGTCTTGCACATTGATCATAGCTCCATAATCAATCAACATTTGTATTACTTCAACTCGACCTTGAGCACTCACAATGTGTAAAGGTGTCACTTCTTCAGTGCTGCCATAATTAGCGATATCTGGCTCACTCTCCAATAAAGCTTGAATAGTCTCAATAGAGCTTCCGTACCGACATGCAAGATAAAGTGCTGTATGGCCCTCGTGAGTTTCTGCCAAGGGCCTAGTAGCTCGGTGCCTTAAAATTAAAAGTAAGCTTTGATAACTATCATTAGCAGCCGCTTCGTGGAGACAGGTCCATCCTCTATTGTCAATACAGTTTGGGTTCATTTTCCTAAGTAATCTTTCAACTGCTTTGACATCGTTAGTTCTTGCAGCTAGATTTAAAGCATTAGATGTATGTGGATTTAATGAACTAAAATCCATTTTAAATTTATATACTATGACACGAAATTTTAATAAGACACAATTAGGTAATAAATAGTAGTAACTTATACAATTGAACAAATATGACTGCACGATTACTTCCACGGATAAATTTAAAAAAAAATTCTTTAACACATTTAATAAAAGTTAACAAAGTTAGGAAATACTGAAAGAAAAATTAGGTACCTATTTTAAAAACATTGTTGATTGCAATGGGTGCACAGTCAAAATAATGTCAATATTGTATGAACAGCAGCGACTCTATCGTCAGATGACGGAGTCAAAATGACGTCTGACTGTGACGTCGAAGATCAAAGACTACAGTGATGGTGACTACAGTGACTACAGTGCTACTGTCGCTGTAAATTATTTGAATAAAAACTTTGAACAACACCTCAATTGGTAATTAAGAGAAACACTTTTTTAGAGCAAAAGTGTCGTAGATTTCGACACGTAAACCAAACGTACTCTATACCAAATAATAGTAAAAAAGTGAAAAAAATCACAGACTGATAAATAAACAAAAAACAAATAAAGATATTAAATAAAAATAATCTCTGCTAATATACAGTAATTTTAAATAAAGACTGTAATCAACTTAATAAACACCCACACTGATAAAATTACACCAATGTTCAAAACACAAATGCATATCTTGTACATCACCAATATTTTTTCTTGAAAAATTAAATAACCTCAACCCTAAGGTTGTCTGACAGAGATCGCTCTGAAGCGATAAGACCGCCTTTGTGCACCTTAGCTAAATATTATAAGTGAAAGAGTGTGTATTATTTTGGTGCATAATAAAGTGTTTTATTCATTCATTCATAATTAATATCATAATAATAATAGGTGTGAATATTTAAATATTGAGGCAGGTTCATAAAGACAATTTTCTGTATATCATACACTCAAAAAAAAATGGTTTCCGAATGTTTATATAGGCATTCCCTATTAGTTGAAAATCGATGGTATTTAAAACTATGTTTTTTTCCTATAAGATTTAAACCACAAACATTAAGTTATGATATATAAATTATTACCAAAAACATAGAGATTTAGCCTTTTTGTTGTTTTCTCAACATAGATTTTTTTGTTAAGACGGTAAGTAAGTTTTCATTTAATGAGATTAATCATGCACTACCTAAAAATATAAAAAAACGAAAGAAAAACAAGTATACGGAAACATGCTAAATACTTTCTTGATTGACAGTAATTTCTAAAACTATATAATTTATTAACAAAATACATATATCATGAAAAACACAAATCGTCACGTGTATTGAATAATAATCTAAAATCACTAGTTGTATTGACTATGTTTGTGGGAACCAAGTGATGGCGCTGTAAGACATTTTGGTCCCATAGAATTTGTGTGATTTATTATCGAAGTACTATAGTTGGTCTATGCACCCATCTTTTTAAAGTTTCTTGTCAAATGTGACATTTCCGAAAATTGTTAAATTTTAAAAATTCTCTGTTATCTTCTTGATTTTCTTGTTGTTTTTGTTGTTGTGTTTTTAATTTTGTCCCACCATGAAATGTATGGTTGGAAAACTAAAATCGATGTGTGATTTAGGATATGATGAACTTAGTAAGTTTTTATTACATAAATAACTACATCAGTATATTGTAAGCCTTTCACCCGCGTCTGTAGATTAGTGACCCTCCTGGGAGAACATTTTAAAAAGATATTCACGTTCATTAAACTGTATCAGTTCCTACTTATTTTTCTGTGACTGCACTTCTGGTAAAACTGCTTCTAAGCCAAATTTTAGGACGATCGGATCAGATTTTAAGACATGTCTAAGATGGAAAGTTAAGCGTGATTGGCTAACAAACGTCTGAAAGTTCAAAAAATCCTTGCGAGGTTTCTTGTTTGGTGCATTAAAATATTACTACATTAGTGTGTTGCATGTGTGAATATTACTACATTATTATGTGTGTGATCGCCTCTGTGGTCTAGCGGTTCAGTTGTTGGACTTGACTGCATGAGGACTTGAATCCCGGGTCGGGCAACAAAAAGAAAATTGGGGTTTTCCAATTTTCTAATGAAAAAACATGTTGCTCGGGATTGGAAATGTGCCCGGTTGGCGATAGGCTTGCCATCTATCACATTGTAGGACTTAGTGTCTTCGGCGCTAGTCGTGGGTGCCCTGGTTGTTCCTCTGCCTACCCCTTCCGGGATATGGGCGTGAAGATCATTTTTTTTTAGTGTGTTGCATCCGTTTCTGGTTGATTGAGTCCAGAGTCCATAATTCCATTTTATTATTTAATAATAATGGGGTTCTAGTCAATATATCACAATATATACAGGGAGTATATGAAAATAGCGCAGCTACTTAAACTAATGATAGTACACGATACCAGAAAGCCAATAAAAATAGAATAAGAAAAAAATCTTCATTTGTTGCCGAGTAATAAGCGTAGAAAATGTTCAACTTTTTAATCATATTTTCGCATAAAACTTATTAGAATGTATGGAGTAAGTGTTACTGAGTAGCTATCCTTTTGTTGAAATGATGTTTTTCAATCCATTTTTGAAATAAATCAATTTTACCCTGTTGATAGAAAATTTAAAAACAATATGCTTCGCCTTAATGTATCCAAGCCAATGAACTGAACACCTGCTTGTTTTCAAAGGAATACCGCTCTACAGGGAAGTACTCAATCAAACGAAATAAGTAAGCATAATAACTTAGTATGTGCAGACGTATGCATGTTAACGTTAATCGTTAATCCGTTAACACATGATAATTGCAATTTTTATAACATAGTCAATTAAATTTGGCCACGGACTTTCGTCCGTAGTGGCACTGGAATCCAATTCCATAATACACTGCACAGATGTAAACTATCACAGCACACCAAATCCAAACAGTACTCAGTACTTATTATTAAATAAATTCAACAAACAAAACACTTGTCATTGTAAGCGCCGGCGATAAGTAATTATAAACAATACGTAAATAATAAATCAAAATTCTCCGCAGTTTTCTTTTTTCTTCACAAGCACGCCAAGAAATGGGTAATTAACTAGTTTTATTTCACTCACACACATTGCACTGGCATGCCTAGCGCGCCTTTGTCTGTCGGACCTTGCTTAAAGATTATAAAAATGTATGTAATATTTTTGCAAGCTAATAAAGTTTTTTTTTATTTATCGTCTGCTTTATTTTGAACCGTAGACTTGACACAGGAAATCGCCAAAAATAAATCTTACCAAATAAAACTAAACAATCATAATTTTATGTTACGTAAGTTCAATGTGTATACAAATCACTTCTGAATCAGTTTAGTAGTAAAAAACAACCGAGTCCGTCTCTGTATGGCGGTTTCTTTTCAGCGCCTTGTAACATGCCGCTGTCTCAAGCCGAAAGGCGAGCGCCATCCGTGTAAATTCCCGAGTAAATTTTCCGTTAAATAAGGCTCGGATCACACTATCGGCCAATGATCATATTTTGTTACTAAGCATTTTTTTTTAAATAACTGCAATGAAAATAAATAATGCTGTAATTTTACTTCTTTTATTCAAGTTACATCAATCATTATCACTATCATTATCTTAGCGTTGTGTAGCTCACATTTAGATAAGAATGTAGGATCCGATTTTTTAATATTTTTTTTAGTTTTGCAATAAAATCTATTAAATCCAAGTTGGAAATCACAGAATTTGGCCAGAGATAAAATAATCAAAGTACTCGAGTACAGAAATGAACTGATTATTAATTAAAATCCATCTTAACCTTCATGGTGTAAATACTTAAAATTGTGTAATAAGCAATGTAATTAATATTCACAGATATTTAGGCAATGTTTTTATCGTTTTAAATTGATTTATACACCAATGGAATAATAATCGTATTTGTCTACTCATTTGACCAATTGTTATTTTTTTATTTAAAAAAATGCGATAAATAATTATGGTACGGTAATTAATGATAAAATTTAAAATATTTGAATCAAGTGTGTGACATAACAGTTTACTCAGCAAACCTCGGCGATGTAATTTTTTGCCAATTAATCAAATCGAAACTCACTTTTAATAATTTTATGTGTCAAGTTAGGGGTGTAGAAATGAGTGAATAAATAGTTTATAACACTACAATCAATAATAAGAGTAACGAAACCTAGTAATAGACAGATATCAAATCTATCGTAAACATAAACTAGATAAATAACAAATTTGTCGTGTTGTGTGCTATGACCCTAAAGCGTTTTCCTTGATATGGTTCCCAAACTTTTTTTGGCATAGACCCAATTTTTAGTTTTGTAAGTTCCAGAACTTGTCGAAAATATGAAGATTATGTGAAAATTTACGTTGTGGTAGACTTCTAACCAAAAATAAAGGATTGAATGAAAACAATAAAAATCAACTTTAAACGTGATTTCGTATTATGTAGAATCTAATGGACAATCGTATGTTTTATTTATTATATAACAATAGTCATAGCATGAATATTGAACATTAATAGCGTAGCCATATAGTATAATATGGTAGCGTGACCATAATCTAGATTTCGCATTTTGTCTTGTTCTCTTCAGCCATACTCATTTTAGTAGCTTGGAGCATGCCAACTGCTCTAAGTATTTCTATTCTCGTTAAATGGTGCCGCTGTATAATGCACACAACAGGTTTAACTCTAAACGAACTTGTTATAAAACTTAAAATTTGACACAAAAAATATCCCAATGTTACTGTAGGTAAACGAAATTTTCCGACTTCGCTACCATTATGCTGCGTAAATCTTTTGTTTTCTCTTCAGTTTTTTCAAATTTAAATTTAGAATCCTCTAAAAGGTTAACAAAATAGTCTTTCATCAAAAGATTTTACAACTGGTCAGTATTTTTTGAGTTTAAGAAAATCCCTTGACGGTGTTGTGCGTATTTCTAAGAAAAGTCTCAATTTTAATGTTTCAATTTTGATGTTCAAAAAATGCTATAGGTTCCCATATAAGGTTTGAGGATTTTCCTCGAATAAATCGGTTAATAAATAACGGAGTCATAAGATGACAAAGAAGATATTCGAATTGAGATCCTGCTCCTTTTCTAAAAGTCGGTTAAAAAGCTTTAACTACTCGTTTTAGTTTTAGGTGAATTTATCAGGACGCTTCTTTATAATTGCAAGTTAACACGTATTTTATTAAAATTGGTCTCCCTACTACTACCAACTTTCCTTTTTATTGGCAACATTTATTTCTTACCTTAAATAAATCCGGCCGATTGTTTGCCTTTAATTATTATGAAAGTTTAAACACTATTATTACAAAAAGAAATTGAACTTTCCAATTGAATAGAAAAGTTAGATAAATTTATCATTGACAAACTACAAGTGGTTTAACCAGCTGCTCTATTTTCATATACTCCCTGTATATTCGAATTTAAAGTATTAATACAGACAGTAATAGTATTATGACATTTTGTATGAAAATATCTTCTACGTTGATGAAGTTGGGGTAAATAGCTTGTATTTCTTGGTTACGGTAGTGCATTTGATGATAAATTGATTTGCATGTTAGTTTTTTGGAACATATTAAAAGGCAAACAAGCACACGGATTTCCTTGTGGTAAAAAATTGACGCCGCCTAGTAACACCAAAGGTGGTGATGGTGCGTTGCCAACCTAAGGCTGAGATGTTAAGCCTTGATCAAAAGTAAGTTTACCAGCTACATTATCCTCCGAACCGGAACACGTCGACGTCAAGCACTGACGTTATGGTGGCAGGAATATGTAAGGTGGTGGTAACAATCCAGGCGAGTCGTTACGAAACTCTACCATCTAGTAAGATGTGACGGTGTTAGTGACGGTAAGCCTATGCTCACCTTTTGTCGAGCAGTCTGACAGGAAGACAGATGGTCTATTCTGCAAAGGAGCCTTGATCAACACGGGGAAAGTGATTTTGGAAAGTGGCAATTGCTTATTATTAATATATCTTGTAACTTTTAGGTTCCGCACCCTGTAAGTCATAGCTCACGGGCAGTAACTTTTCAAAATGGATATCCAACTAGCACGATTTCCTACTTCGTTTAATATACATTGATTTTAAATGCAAATAAAATTCTATGTCAGGAAAAACAGTAGGATTAACCTGAGAAATAAACGATGTTTAATGAAAATGTGTAATAAATTAAAACTTCATCACATGCTTTTATGTTTCATTTCATAATTTTTTTTAAAAGCACACTGAGTTAGTTTAAAAATTTTAACTTTTTTATTTTACTTACATATTACAGAAGAAGACAAAATAAACTTCATGCTTATTTAATTCCTTTTGTAATATGTAACATAAATGTACGAAAAATCAATGTGATCGTTTCATGAAAAGACTTGACTAATTTGAGACGATGTGGTGTGGCTATGCGTGCTGGTGATGATCATTCTTATTCAAATAAAATTTTCACATGAATAAGATAAAATGTATTGTTGTGGTGATAACTAAATCTCCAGTGTGCGCGTAGCCTTACAATACCACGAAAATAAAAAAATATCCTTCTTAGTGTGTGTGGAAATATAATATACACTCAACTGACACATTTATTTTAATTAATCAGTCACCAGATAGCTCTAGTTTCCATTGGTTTCGAAAATCGGCAAAGAGGTTTCTCTTTTCCTTTATGGACAGACACTTTACTCTTTGGTTGATTGTTTGTTGTTGTTTTTTAATTTTATCCCAGTCGGAGAAAGGCAAAGGATCTGTGTCCATGCAGCCACGTCTTCCGTACTAATAAATCTTTTTCTTGTTACTTATTTTCAATTTATGTCTTCCGTATTAATTCTTTATTTCAATCATTAGTCACTGTTTACACAGTCTTGTCTGGGTCTTGAGTAAAGTGGTGGTTTCGTTACACAAGCTCGTTTATGAGATTTGCCAGCATCGAGGAAATTCACGATACTCTAATTTCTTCATGATTATTTCATTAGTGCACTTTCACTGAACAAAATCAAACTAATTCCTACCTAAATTAACCAATTTTACTCATATTTTACACTAAATTCAATCATTGTGAAAAAATTACGACCATCTTCATTCACGATGGCGCCAAAACTCCCATCCAACTCCCATCCATTGTTGATTGAGATCATCGAGATTAACATTTGACGTCCGTCTGCTGTCACAAGAATTTTCAGTTTTTTTCCTTAGGTTTTGGCATTAACGTTAGTATTTTGCCATTGTGCATTTACTGTCATATCGATGGAGAACTTAATATATTGTTATTGTTTACCTAACAAAACGACGATTAGCAAAAAAAAAGACAACCAGTGAGCCTTTTCATTGAATCTAGGTTGCTATGCGGGGAATCCGTTGTAAAGTTTAGTAAATTAAGGGATCAATTTCCTTTGTTGCCCATGTTACTACCAGTAGTAATTTTTTTCCGTTTGTACTACTGCAGGTGTGAGTTGCAAAAAGGGAATACCTACTTAATTGCCCGTTTTACTACTACCCGATTGTAGATAGTTGCTACATGGCTAACTTGTATTGTATTGCTTACTGTCTGAAAACATTCTTTGTAGCAATCTAAATGAAAAGGAGTGTAAATTGATTCATTTCTAATCTTAGGATCTGCTCCATCATATAATAAAGCACATACAGCATCGGGTTTTGTACTTAACGCAGCATCAAGTAGTGAAGTATCTCCATCAAAGTCTTCCACATTGATCATAGCTCCATAATCATGTACCTATTGTACATGGCATTACAGTTGTAAGTAAGGAAATTTTAAATTGCCTATGTTACTACCAACCGTGTTGGTCCGGGCTCGGGCTCCTTTGCAAAATAGACCACCTGTCTTCCTGCCAGGCAGCTCCTAAAAGGCGAACATAAGCTTACCGTCACTAACACCGTGACATCCTACTAGTTTCGCAGCAACTCGCCCGGATCGGTACCACCACCTTACCTGTTCCTGCCGTAATAACGTCAGTGATTGCCGTTGACGTGTTCCAGTTTGGAGGGTAAGGTAACCGGTAAACTTTTGCTCAAGGCCTAACATCCCGGCCTCAGGTTGGCAACGCACCATTACCGTCTTCGGTGTTTCTAGGCGGCGTGAATTTCTCGCCATCAGGAAATCCGTCTGCTTGTTTGCCTTACAATGTCATAAAAAAATTGTCTATCGATTTCCAGTGTCTTGTTAAAATCGTTCGACAGCAATTTAAAAAAGGCGGCGCAGTAGTTGCAGCTCTTAAACCATATATAAGTATACACTTCGTTAATAGTTAAGTTTCATGCTTTTTTTGGGGATTTTTAATTGCACCTCTTTTTGTAACGAACGCAAACAACATTTCTCCCCTAATAACCAACATGCATATCAAATAAATGACTGTATATCAAATTAAATAATTGTGTAACTAAACATTTAGTATTTGAAAATGTTTAAAAATAATCAAAGTTAGTGAATTTTTTAATTTAATTTTACGTATTACTTTTTTTTACTTATTACCTTCACGTTAGAATTTTGCCATTAGTCAAGTAGAAATTTGCTTCAAACTACATCAATTTTAATAAATTATAATTAGACATCAGTCATAAGTCGTCAGTTAGTCATGTCAGGCTCTTGAGTAAAGCGAAGGCCTCATTACCCGAGCTCATGCAATGAGGTTTGGCGGCATACGAGGGAATACACGATACGTTAATTTCTTTCTGATTATTTCATTTGTGCTCTTTCACTGAACTAAATTGTACAAAATGCCACCAAAATTGACTAATTTCACTCTATATTAATACGAAATTCAATAATTATGAAAAAACTTCGACCATCTTTTCTCTCGATGGCGCCAAAACTCCAGGGTTGAAGTCTATGACGAATTATTTTCAAAAGTGGAACCATATTTGCAAGTCAACAATCTCAAAGTAAAAGCCAAGGAATATAAAGACTCTTTAGCAAGATGTGAGAGCTATATCAGTCATATCAGCAATGGAGAGACTTGCAATAAACTGTTTACAAATTATGGTAGATTTTGTCACCGTATCGAAACATGAAAACGGTGATGTTTCGACGGTTGTGTAGGTGGTAAAGTAGTGTTGATGTGTTGATTACGGTGCATTTACCGTAATTACGGTGCACATGGTAACACTGTCGGCGAGCTCCGCGCGTGCCCCCGGAACGTTAACGGTCTCCCGCGCGGCTTCCCTTACCGGGTCACTTTTGTATGAAACCGCGCCGGTTTCTGCCCTTAGCTGTTTATGCTCTTCCACCGCAACTTCTTGAGAAATAAAATTTAACAAAAAAATGCTCTTCCACCGCAACTTCTTGAGAAATAAAATTTAACAAAAAAAAGCCCAAGTGTCCTTGCAAGTATCTTTTAGTGAAGATTCCGTCTAAATCGGTCCAATCTTTTTGTCAATTTTTCAAACACACAATTATCCACAAAAATTGGTAACTGTTTAATCGAAATGTTAGCAATAGATTAATCATCTTACGAAGTCGAGCAATCACCATTACAACGTTATTAGGTGCCATGTTAGGTACCAAGCACTATCTATGCCTTCTTGTTTGCTTAATGGGTAGATCGTATCATATAAAAAAATAAAAGTCCGTACTACAACTAATATTATAATCATTTAAATGTACACGTAAGTATAAACATTAATAAATAAATAAAACAATTAAGTACATTGAAATTGGGAGTACCTAACGTGGAAATAACAAATAATTTGAAATGTCCCAAAAATCAAATATATTATATACTTATATCATACAAAGAGTATATAAAACATACATATTATGGTCATTTTTTTATTATTATCGCCAAACTCTTGTTTTATTAAAACATTTTTTGTCAAAGAACATTTTAAGTATCCTTATGAAAGAATGCGCTGGGACAGAATTATATGTACCTTACAGTTTCCTTTAATTTATTGCATCGGCACTACCTTTAAAGCACGAGACCCACTTAGAGGCGGGGCTTATGACAATTATGCTATCTCAAATGCGTTGTTAATCAGATACCCAATTAAATTAGTCCGATTATAAATACAAGTCTAATACAGTATAAAGTGCAAGTGACGTCCTGAAATATCGATATGGCTCTCGGCTCTCGGACAAGTCGATATAACTTTTAGGTATTCAACAAAGAGCTGCGTTTGCTTAACGATAGGAGTATAAAATATTATGCTACGGGCCTCGCGTCTTCGAGGCCCCGATTTATTATTGAGAAATTTGAGAAAAGCTATCTGTTGTAAAACCTTAATCCCGCACTATTTTGGTTTCTACTATAAATTACATAGGTATTTACTTTTTACGAAACCACATTATTTATACTTTAATTGATATTGCACAAATAATACAGAAAAATCTCGGTTTGTGACGAAAATAATAAATCTCAATTTGCACTTTAAGTTTAGATTAAGTAGGTACTTGGCATAAACCTTACCTACTATTAACAAACTGTGTTCCAAATCTACCTGAACAACACATTTACATATTCAAGCATATTCCTATTTTCTTTGAAGGATACGTAACGGATATTTAAAACACGTCAATTTTTAAATAGCAAATAAAATTAAGAAGATGTTTCATAGCCCTAACGAATCCTCATATACCTACGAAGTATTCAACTTCTATAACGATTTTCTAGGAGAAGTCTATCTCCATATCAAATTCAGTCTTTATTAGAGAGAGTGAGAGGGAATTTTAGTGGAGAGCTAGAATTTGTCCGTGAGAGTGAATTTGAACGTTGTCTTCTGGGAGAACAGGGTGACCGAGGAGTACACCGCGACGAAGGGTACGGACGAGCCCTCAGCTCTTCTGCGCTACGAAACGATCCTCTTGTCACACGCCGCCGATATAGTGACGTCACCGATGTTTCTTGCAGTAGGCATCTGAAATAGACGGGAGGCATCTGAAATATCTGAAATATGAAGATGTGACGGCCCCATCGCCTTGCTAGAATGCATTAATTGCTGAATTACTCTTTAATAGTCAGTAACGACTCGCCCGAGTAAGTATCACCGCCTTATATTCGCTATTATCATTCTTCTTTCAATTAGGGAGGACAGTGCTTATAAGTGTATAATCACCAAAAATGTTGATGACAAGAATGACAACAAACTTTGACGGTTCCACCGCCTCACTTAATTCGCCCGCCATAACCATAGGTATAGTCTGAAAACCGACACAGTTGGTAGGTAGTATCTTGATGCGTGTAAAGAGTTAGTTTACCTGTAGCGTTACTCTTGAATCTCGATATCATGCGAATTGGAAATTGGAATCGTATATGTCACTTTAGGTACTTTTGAACACAGAATAAGGGGATTGTTAACAATTTAGTTACAAATAAATTCGACGAATAGGATAAAATAATTTACTATTAACTAAATGGTAATGGTCGCCAGTATTGTGTTCAAGAGTACCTAAAATGACATATTCGATTCCAACTTCCAATAATGCATGAATCGAGCTTCGAGAGTAACCCTACTGGTTGTAAAAATCGTCAATGCGCTGTAAACGAGTTTCTCTTTTGAGGGTTTGGGAACTTGTGGACTTGCACATTATGCGTAACACCCTGGCCATAGTACATCGACGCAACTATAACATCTATGGTATACAGGCCATGATTGTTTCTTACCATCAGGAGATACCGTCATCTGTGTGCAGTTAGCTGTACTATCGCAATACAAACATTTGTACATGACAAAGGTTCTTACTTTTCCAACTCTGATAATTGTTGTTTGGGTGTGGAAGCTGCAACAGGCCTGGCGCGGCCGAGCTTGGCCCTTGTAGCCTCCAATAGTCGTTGGGTCACCAGAGGTTGTGCTCCTTGGTTTATACAAGGTCTTGTCTTTACGGGGTTGTCCTAAAAGTAAGGAAATCATTATTCCTTTATTTATATATTTATTATTTCATATCTCTCACACATACATATTTAACTACAAAGATGAATAAAAATAAACAGATTTTATAGATTATAAAAAACACTTTTAACGGAACGGTCTGTGTTCAGGGCGAACTGAAAAGCTTCGGCACAATGCGTGCCTAGTAGGTGCTACTGCTTTAATTATTAGGTACCTACTCTTGACTCAACACCCGCATGTTTGTAACTTCGTAAAATCAATGAATTTTGGTCCGGATTCCTTTGTAGAATACAACCATCTGCTTTCCTGCCAGGTATTTTGTAAATGGCGAGCGTATGGTTATCGTCACTAACACCGTGACATCCTACTAGGTAGTAGTTTCGCAGCGACTCGGCCGCCATAACGTCATTGATTGGCGCTGAAGTGTTCCGGTTCGGAGGATAAAGTAGCGGGTAAACTTAGTTTTGCTCGAGGCCTAACATCCCAGGCTGGTACCAACCTTGGTAACGGACCATTACCATCTTTGGTGTTTCTAGATGGCGTGAATATTTTACCACCAGGAAATACGTCTGATGGTTTACCTTCCAATATCATAAAAAAAGAATTGTTTCCAGTGTATCCTAGTAATATGGGTTATGTGCTGTAGGCTAGGTAAAGATCGTTGCGGAGGTCGAGCATCTGTGGAAACATTTTGGCCATTTAATAATTTTGTATAAGTGTTATCACGTAAGGCTATTAAGGAAGGTATTGTCAATTTTGTGTCCATTCTCGCAAGAACGAGCTTTAATAACTGCATGAATATGTTGAAAAGTTTTAGGTAAATTTCAAAGTTTATATTATGATAAAGTCTCATCTCCACTTTATAAAATATCACTTTAAGAATACACCTACATTTATTTAAAAAAAACACGTGAAGTTTTTAACTGTACATTTTATTAAGGACATTTCGTTAGGTACTACCGTACCATTAAATCGACTAGAAAATGCTATTTAAAAAAAAGCTGAAAAATTTGATTTCATGAGATGAAATTCGAGTTGGAGTTGTAAAATATTATTTTTTATTTAAAAATAAAAAAATTAACTAATCTAACTGATAAATGGATGTAGTTAAGCAGAAAGGACCCATTCAAAATCTAACTAATTTTGAAATAACTGAATTTGAAGTTTTAATATTTATAATAATATGTACTGGCCATATATGCGGGTTGACATGTAATGATCATACAAATGTCATAGCTTTGTTTATCTATAGGAAATTTTACTGAACGAAAGTATTATAAGCTTTACGACCTTTTTAGTATGTTTCACTCAATTTTGGTGTTCATGTGGGTTAGGTCCTTTCTGCTTAACTACGTCCAAATTTAAATCTCACCTTTGTTTTTCTCAACTTCACGTTAGCAATGTCCTGTGGTGTGATGGTCAGTCTTGGCGCAGCTATCCTTGGTGGTGCGGATCCGCACCGGGGCAGCGTGTGCGACCGCACCGGTAGCTTGCTGGGGGGCGGAGGTGGTGGTGGGGGAGGGGGAGGAGGTGGTGGCGGAGGGGGACACTGTGGGGGACAAACTGCTTTCTGCTGGGCACTGAAATCGAATATAATATTTACAATCCAAGGCTCATAATCAATGAGAGCCAGACGCCTGTTTAGAAAAAAATTTGAAACATCTATAAATTTAAAAGAAAGTCGTTTTAGTTACACTGTACATAACTCAAGAACGGCTGTCTGGTTTGGTTGAAAATTAATGGAGTACCTAGTACCTTAGAGCCAGGATGTGATACTTTTTATCTCGTTCGACAGCGAGGAAACAAATTTTTAATTAGTGAAACTGAAAAGTGGAACGAAACTCGCCGGAGCAGTTAGCTATTTACAAAAACCAAAATAGGCACAACTAACAAAATTGATCAAACACTAACAAACATTACGACTTAGCAAACAAAAAGCGTATAAATGAGAACATTTTTTCGGGATAAAAACTATCCGATGTGTTAACTGTTAACCCAAGTTGCCCTCTGCGTGTACGCCGAATTTCATGAAAATCGGTTCAGCATCGGTTTTTGCGTGAAGGACTAATAAACAAACAAACATACAAACTTTCGCATTTATAATATTAATAGGATTATTAGCCTCAAAAAATATAAAATGTAAGTAAAAGTACCCTCGTGCCGGGTGGGCATACTCTCTCATACTTACTTTAGTACTTACTTTACATACTTACATACAAGTAACTGCAGTTATCTGCACTTGGGTACATGTGTACCTAATGATGATGATGATGTACACCCAATTTCAAAATTATCTATGCAGTTGTCTGGAGCTGTGCGTCCGCGTCGGTAGACAAGGCAGTAGGGAGTAGGTAACATTTTACTTTTTTAAACAACTTTACCTTAGTTTATTTTCTAGGTCAGAAATCTTCGAAGCCATCATTTTGACTTGATCCTGTAACCGCTCGTTTTCATGTGCTAGCTTCATTTGTTTTATACTCAGGTCCTCGACAAATGTCCTTAATTTTTTTATTTCTTCTGCAAAAATGTTTTCTTTGTTCTCCTTGTGGCGTATGGGCTCACGTAGCATGTCAGAGTATAGTCCTGTGATAGATTGGTACCCCTAAAAGTTAATTGACAATTATAACAAAATCTGGTTAAATTACAGAAATAAATAATCATAAAGTAGGTTGTATTCGAAACTTGTGATATAGGTTATGACTTACGGGTAAGGAAACGATACCCACTAATACATAGAAATACATCCTATTATTATACATATTATATTATTATCTATATGTACAGTATACGTGAGCCATACAAAAGGTTTCTGGAACTAGCCACTTGGAATAAATATAATAGAAAAACAATGACAGAATTTGAAAATGGAATTCTCTATGAACATTTTAATTTTTAATCATCACAAATTTTAAATTTTTTCGACTGTCATGTCTCTTGTTCAATTTAGCGAGGTTCATATAATTGTGTATTGCTATTTTAGTGAAATCAAATCGTGAAAATTTTCGCTCATTTTTTTTTTTTAATTTTCACTCCGCCTTAAGTCAACAAGGGGGTTGCCAGAGACTTCAACTGGCATTTGGTGTTGAAGTACCACCTCTTAGCTTGAGTATTAGTGGCTACGAGAATTTTGACGTGGATGAGATCATCTCCATGATGATAAATGTGGAGGTCGGCCAGAGACTGCGATTATCCTATTAATATTATAAATGCGAAAGTTTGTAAGTATGTATGTATGGATGTTTGTTACTCTTTCACGCTCGAATGGCTGAACGGATTTGTCTGAAATTTGGAAGACATATAGATTGTGACCTGGATTAACATATAGGGTTTCTGTGAAAACGCGGGTGAAGCCGCAGGTAGCAGCTAGTTGAATATAATGCCGTACGACAACTAGTTATGAGTGACAAAAAACAATACTTTTCAGCAAATTTGTAGGTACTGACTTAGACATTGAATTTCAATCAATTCAATTCAAGTGCAAGACATTTTGCATGCACAACTGAGTTTCGGAAGATTTGTTCTCGATGGATACCGCATGATTACGGAAGACCACAATCGACTGGGTGTAAAATGGTGCCGAAAAATTAGAGAAAGTTGAATGGAGGCGAGTCATTGACGGTCTATAATATTGTGACACGTGACGAAACCTGGGTGGTATAGCCCGGTTAATAACATTTTTAATTATTTATACGGGATACTCACGATCTCTTTTTATTGTATTTGTCGATATTTCGGCCTAGTTGCATAGGCCGTGGTCACGACGGGACTGATAATAAAATAAAATAAAAAGATAATAAAATAAAAAGAGATCGTGAGTATCCCGTATAAATAATTAAAAATGTTATTAATTCGCGACGATTTAAGTTTAAAATCTTATAGCCCGGTTAAGTTGTAAAAACCTCGCGGTTAGGAAAAAATTAGCCATTGATACAAAAAACCTAGGTGAATTGTTTCGAACCGGAAAGAAAAAGCCAGTCAACAAAATGGATATTTCCTTTTAAAGAGTTGTAAATAAAAGTTAAGAAGCGTCGGAGCACTAGCAACAAAATAGTTGCGTTCGGAAATCTAGATTTGTAAGTGTCGCTTGAAAGTCAAAGGACAGTGTAAGCAGAGACTGCAACAATATGTGTGTATATACTTTGAAAAGCAATAAATTAATAATAAACATCCTATCTAGTGTTTTTTATCAGAATCCAAAAAACATAAGTAAGATTAAAGTACTTAAAATAAATCTATAGAAGTGCAAAATCTGTAAATTGAACATATTTATAAAAAAAAATATGTGCAAACGGCTAAAAATAGACTGTAGAACACATTTTTAGCATTTTGAGAATTTTTGTGTGGCTGTTTCATTAATCAAATTTCATCGAAATCGGTTCAACGATTTAGCTGTGAAAGAGCGACCGAAAAACTTTCCCATTTATAGCATACCTGAATCTATTGACTAACCACGACGCTCAATTTCGATTTCCGACGGGGACAAACATTTGGGTAACGAACATATTTTAGATGTCTTTTCTTCTGGATCTGGGTGTTTATTTAATTTATTTCGGTATATACATATTCCTGCGTCAGTATTAGTATCCACCCACACAACACCCTTATCTAACAAAATCATTTATTTTGCTTTGTTGGTTGAATTCTTGTAATTTTTCCATGGATATTTATTTATTATTGTAATAACATTACGTTGTATGAATAGGTACCTATTAGCTGTTTGTCCGCGTAGAATACGTACGATTTTCATACAAACTATGTCATCAATCATAGTGGTTTGGGGTTGTTTTTTTTTTTACACTGAATCAATATTTTAATTTAAATTATTAATTTTATGGGTAACATATGAATGATAAATTAATAGTTGCTATATGTGTATTGTTTCAGTTTATGTATTTTGTATTTTGTGTATATTAATTATTTAAAAAAACTATGTTTAACTGGAGGTATATTTACTGTATTTTTTATAATAATATTAAATGTATATATTGTATTAATACATCACGTATTAGTTTAAATGTATTTGTTCTACGAAGACTCTATCTTTGTTTTAAATATATACATACATAGTTTAGATACAGTACCTACATAAACCGTCTCCCGAAGGTATTTTGCAGAAATCGCTTCGAATCGATAGAACTACTTATCTACTAAATGATATATTATAGTGTAAGTGAAACAATAAAAACCTTTCGGTGCATAAGAAAGTGTATTCATTCCTTCATTTATAAATCTAATAAAGTCCACGGACCCCACTTTAACAAACCCTGATCTAGATATATGCATTTCTGGGTCTGGATGGGATTATCATTTTTTTTCTACATTTTTATATATTTCTATGTAATAAAACCGTTGACTAATTATTAAAAAAACCATAAAACAATCATATAATTTGCTTCCTTTGGGGTTTGATTCTATTTGTGAAGGGATATTTATTTATACAAACATACATACATATCTTCACGGCAAGTCCTTTACGAGGAGAGTATGGAATGCAAAATATCCCGATCCTTGCATACCTACCTGCGTAGCTTTCTCTATATTCATATTACTTTACAACAAAATGGATTAAAACTAATCCACTTGATCGTGAAATGTCAACCTTGGTCTGCCCGGGTCACCCGTCACATCCATTCACATTAGCATTTATTGCTAAAAAATGCTCACGATATTAGTTTCAAATACGCTTACAATAATAAGAGTCCTACCTTCCTGCCAATCCATGTGCAAAGATCCATAATCCTCCAGACTTTCGTCCGATTACTTCGTCTATTAGATTTTTCTCGCCTTGGTGTTACGCCTAGAATCAAAAACTCAATAACACTACAAATTCACATTATAATCACTAAAAAGGTATTTAATATCAATTTTAGTATTTTGAATATCTTAAACATTGTGTACTGTTTCGTCTACAGAAAAAGAGTAAGTAAGTAAGTAAGTATATTTCCACTCAACAATAAATTCTAAAAATAGTTATTTCACAAAACTTTGTTGTATTCATCGAGAGACTTTAAATATATCTTTGACCGTTAAATGTTGATGTATCAAGTTCAACGATGATGTCATTGGTTTGAATCATTAACGATATTGCTCCAAGGGTTAAAAATATTGCGAATTTATCAATAATGATAATAAGAATGTTAATAACATTCTTAATAGTAGGTTTACCCCGTTTTGGTCTTTGCAGAATAGACCTTCCTGTGCCAGGCAGCTCGTAAAAGGCGAGCATAGGCTAATCGTCACTAACACTGTGACTTCCTACTAGCCTAGCAGGATGTCACGGTGTTAGTGACATCTGCTTGTTTGCCTTCCGATGTTATAAAAAAAACAATATCAACATGGTAGTATCCCGTGTTGGTCTCGGGCTACTTTGAATAAGGAAGAGGAGGCTCTCTTGATGGGATAGTAAAAAGTCGTCAGACTCTGTCATGCTATCTTGTAGACGGGATCTTAGAGCACGAGTGCAAGTCCTTTGACTACCCCACTTTGCTGTTCGGAACACAACAATGGCGCGTACTGAGGCTATCACGACCATAATTCTGAGACAATAGCACAAATCCGGCCAAGCTGCTGCACAGCACTCTATCACCTTATAGAAAAAAGAAGGCAATAAAATGCCAACTGGTTTCCTGACAATCTTATCTTATCAAATCTTATTTGTCTCCAAGGCCGTAATCTTGGACCAGATGGTAGTTTTGTGACGACTCGCCCATATTGCTAGCACTGATTTAACTATTACTGCCATATCATCAGTGCTTGTCACTATCGTATTCCGGTCCCAAGTGAGAATAGCAAGGTATATGTAGTATCACAACCATAAGTTGGCAATGCACCATTACCATTACCAAAGCTATACATAGGTATAGACATGTAAGATATAAGCGAACAAGCACACTGCTCTCGTGATGGTAAGGGACAATCGCGACTAAAACTATATAGGTATGTATTACAAGTATATGTATTTCTTTTTTTTTTGTTATTTTTATTTTGTTATTGTTAGCATTCCAAAACCTTACACACTACCTTTCCTAACAGCCAGTATAATACCTAAGCCTCAATGTATCTACTAAGTAAAGATAAAAAAGGTAAGATAAATGAAAAATGACGAATAAGCAGCCGTGTTCAGATCGGAAAATGTTTTGTTTCGTAATTGTTGCACGACGTTATTATGGCAGCAGTAAACTAGAATTAATTTAAATGGATAATTCATAGACATATTTCAACTCACAGATAATCTAAGCTTTAATTAGGGTTTCATTGTTATTTTTAGAATTGGGAAATGTACATGACGCCAGTTTTTAATTGTTTCAGCACTGTATCAAGCTCACACTTAGGATTGCAAAAATTGAAAAAGGGTTCGAAATACATTTTTAGACTTGTCCAACGCTTTCATTTAATTGCAGACTGTAACTTTAATAATAATTAAGTTTATATTTTTTTCTTACCTGGACTGTTATTTTCAGAGACATTATATTTAGTAAAACTTGTATTCTTTTTTGACTTGACCAACACGTCTCTGATTAAATTGGAATCAGATTTTAATCTTCTTTTTCGTGTTTTATAAGAATAATTACTGTTTAGTGATTTGAATGATGTTTCTGATTCAGAATATAATCTACAGCTTGATATAGAGTTGGAATCATTTCGAATAGATTCTGAGCTGCTCGAGCTAGGCAATTTATTTTTTGTTTTCTTCTTCGGCTGTAATTCTTTATCTCCATAAGATTCGCGTCTATATCGTTTATTGTTGGTGGTTTTTGAATGTTTATTAGGCAAGGATTCCGCTGATGGGAAATCTTTGTTAAAAGTAAAGTCAATGTCCATGGAATTATCAAGGAATGACTCCATTTGTGTCGAAGAATCTTCTCTTTCCTTAGGTAGACTGTCGTCAGTTATCATTATACTTACAAAAGGCGGGGTTTTAATAACTTCTTGAAAAGAAACATAATGAGTTTGATCCCAAGAATTGTCGATATTAAATTGTGTAGCACATTTGCGTACTGCTTCTATCGAATTATTTATATTTTGATCGTGATCGTCAATCATGACGTTGTCTTTTTCAGTTTTGGAGAAATCTTTTTCATAAATTGTTTCCATTATTAAGTGCCAGTATTGTTTACTTTTACTTGAACTTGTTACTAGTAATAATAATTTGTAGTTGTAATGGTATGTATAGTAATTAATTTTTAAAACGTAAATAATTATGTTGATTGAACTTAACAACTGTCTAACATATATTTTTACAAACCTACTATCTATTCTCACACTTACTATTAAGTACTACCTACCCTCAATTTGATAAAGTAACTTAATCCGTTTTTATTTTAATTCGCCAATATGAAACTGAAACGTTGAAACCCAAAAAATAATAATAATTTTGTAAAGTCTACTTTCCGCAGGCTCGCATTACATCCTATGAGAATGCTTCTTTATATTCTGCTGCAAAAAAAAGTTCGCGACGTGTTCGTGCGGTATCATTTAAATTATTTTTTGGAAAAATTTTATGATTTTTAAAGTGATTACATGTCCGTTGAAAATCAAAGCTGCAGGAGTATTTTTAAAACAGTTGATTATTATATTTTTTTTATTTATTTACATTTACAATATTTCTTATTTATTACATTTATATATTATTTAACAAATAAAAATATTAGAAATATAAATATAAAAACAGATTCCCACTAACGGTGGTCTTTTTTGACTAAAGCGTCAGTTGTCAGGGCGACAAACTAAGAAACTTCCGCACAATGCGTGCCGTCCCCAGTACTACTGCCTTCTGAATCTGATCCCTAACCCAGGAATGTAGCAAGAGTTTCTTTAGATGTTGGGTGAAACTCTTCGCTATGAGACCGTTTACGGAAACGACTACCGGCACAATTATTGTTGAGTCAAAATCCCACATATCGGTAACCTCGTTAGCTAAGTCTAGATATTTTGACAGCTTATCTTATTCAGCTTTCACAAGGCTATCGTTACACGGATTGGTGACATCAACAATAAATGCTTGGCGTTTCGACCGATCTACCAGCACGATAGCAGGCTTATTAGCGGCAATAGTCCTGTCCGTGATGATAGAGCGATCCCAATAGAGCTTGGCATGGCTGTACTCTAGAACTGGCTTCGGTGTGTCCTTGTAATATGGAACTTCAGGCAATATAAGACCGTATCGGAGAACAAGTTGCTAGTGAATTATTTTTATTTTTGTTAAAAGATGGTTAAAAGTAAAATACATTTTTTGGCAAAATAAACTAAAATGTCCTATCAAATTAAAAAAAAAAAGTGATTTTAACAATTGGCAATTGTCAAAGACAAAGACAAAATTGACAAATAAGCCGAAAATGAAAACGGACGTACTTATGAGAAACATATCCAGCCACAAAAACATGTTCTGAGAAAATGTGAGTTTTAATAAACTTTTAGTAAAAGTTTAAAAAAACATAAACAACAAGTCAGCACCATGTTTGTAAATTTAATTTATTTAATAAATATTTGCGTCTACTTCTGGAAAATTATTGTTTTAATAACTTTCAAGTTAGTAAACATACTTTTATTTATTAAAAATCTTGTTGGTTCTAAGTCCACGATGGCCAAGTGGTTTAGCACTAAGTCGTCAAAACATCATCATCAGCCGTTAACTTCTGATAAAAAGATTCTGCATCCTTCGGAATGAGGTGAAAAGACTACAGGTTTTTATGTTTAGGACCTGGGGGGTGATTATGTAACTCAGTTACCAACTCAAAATGGATGAGTGTACATCGAATCGCTGTCAAATGACGTGTTTTGTATTTGCTATCTCCAGTGACCAACATAAATACAATAGAGATAGCAAACACAAATGACATCATTTGATGTACACTTTTATAGTTTGTGTTGACAACTGAGATACATAATCACCCCCCGGGGTGCTGATATCAAATAGCTGTCAAATGACTTGTTTTATATTTGCTATCTCCAGTGACCAACAAATGCACACTTTTCCATTTTAAGTTGGCAACTGAGATACATAATCAGCACCCTGGTATGGGTTTTCCTGTAATGTTGTAATAAAAATCGATATGAAATACAAATCCAACGAAGATTGGATCTTTAAGCATCCATTGTTGATAATTACCGTGAACATGGTTATATTTTAACCATACTACATTGATTTTTTTTATTGGTATCACTAGTATCAGACAGCACTAAGTTTCAAAAGGATAAAGCAAATTTCCGACTTGGATATTTTTTTGCTTATACGGTATTCATTTTAATTTTAAGATATTAAACTAAAGTTGATATGAGGATGCGTTAGCATCTATAAGTAGTCTGTGATATTATGAGGATGCTATTCGTGACAGTAACCCAAAAGAAGTTTTTGTGGGTTGGATCTATTTTGCATAACTTCGACCAACTTGGAAATGCAGTCAGTAGTATATGTAGTTACAATTCTTCTCACTGTGAATAGTATTGTTCTGTGGTCAGTAGTCACAGATTTGAGATTAATGCAGTTTTGGAGAGTTTTGGTGCCATCGTGAATGAAGATGGTCGTAATTTTTTCACAATTGTTGAATTTAGTATAAATAATGAGTAAAATTAGTTGATTTTGGTGGAAATTAGTTTAACTTTGTTCAGTGAAAGTGCACAAATGAAGTAATCATGAAGAAATTAGTGTATCGTGAATTTCCTCGCTGCTGCCAAATCTCCAAAAGTGAGCTTGTGTAAAGTGACCACCGCTTTACTTAAGACCCTGACGTGACTGGTTAATAGTGACTAATGACTGTATAAGAATAATTAATACGGAAGACTTGTGACTAATGACTGCGTAAGAAATAATTAATACGGAAGACGTGGTAGCATGGCCTAAAGGTCTTAGCCGGCCCCAGAAAGGGGCAAATCAACTTTTAAAAAAATAACAATAGCGCAGTTTTGATGTACTACTAATATCTAATCTGTGGTTTTGATCTTCTTCTTTTCTTTCTTTCTTTAAGTGTTGGCCTTCACGTTAGTATTTAGCCATTAGTCAAGTAGAAATTTGCATCAAATTTTATATCAATTTCAATTAATTTTAATTAGTCATCAGTCGTAAGTCGTCAGTAAGTCATGTCAAGCTCTTGGGTAAAGCGGTGGCCTTTTTACACAAGCTCATTTAACGAGATTCGGTGGCAACGAGAAAATATACGATACGCTAATTTCTTTATGATTATTTCATTTGTGCACTTTTACTGAACAAAATTGTACAAAATGCCACCAAAATTGACTAATTTCACTCAATATTAACAAATTCAATAATTATGAAAAAACTTCGACCATCTTTTCTCTCGATGGCGCCAAAACTCGGTTTTGATCATAGATTTGTTTTGATCTTTCGTTTTGATCAGTTTTATAGTTTATTATCTATGGTTTTGATTTTTGAAATTGTTCCGTGAATGCAGGTGAATGCAAAGAATACTGGTGAATGGCAGCAGCACAGATTAGATATTAGTACTAGTAAGCAGTAATATTGTTGCTGTGTATTGTTGTGGTGGATGGTGATTCGTGAATTTTGTTTTGCAAACAAAAACAACTATTCTTAAACGAAATACGATTAAAAAATTAATATGGTATATTTGGTGGGTAATGGGTATTTCATTGACTTAATTGTTAATATATGTTTAGTTAATTGACTTAATTGTTTATCTTTGCTTTTGATTATTTTTAAATTAATTGACAATTGTTAATCTTTGCTTTTGATTACTTTTGATGTATAATAAAATCAAAGAGTAGGTATACCTAATTATTAATGAAATCTTGATCTCGTAGTAGGTATATGTT
>NJDC01001462.1:33416-52057 GCA_002245475.1 Calephelis virginiensis
AGGTCAGGCTCTTGGGTAAAGCGGTGGCCTTTTTACACAAGCTCATGTAACGAAATTTGGCGGCAACGAGAAAATATACGATACGCTAATTTCTTTATGATTATTTCATTTGAAATTGTACAAAATGCCACCAAAATTGACTAATTTCACTCAATATTAACACGAAATTCAATAATTATGAAAAAACTTCGACCATCTTTTCTCTCGATGGCGCCAAACCTCGGTTTTGATCATAGATTTGTTTTGATCTTTCATTTTGATCAGTTTTATAGTGTATTATCTATGGTTTTGATTTTTGAAATTGATCGGTGAATGCAGGTGAATGGCAGCAGACAGCAGTAATATTGTTGTGGTGGATGGTGATTCGTGAATTTTGTTTTGCAAACAAAAACAACTATTCTTAAACGAAATACGATTAAAAAATTAATATGGTATATTTGGTGGGTAATGGGTATTTCATTGACTTAATTTTTAATATTTGTTTAGTTAATTGACTTAATTGTTTATCTTTGCTTTTGATTATTTTTAAATTTATTGACAATTGTTAATCTTTGCTTTTGATTACTTTTGATGTATAATAAAATCAAAGAGTAGGTATACCTAATTATTAATGAAATCTTGATCTCGTAGTAGGTATATGTTATAATTTTTTGACTGAAATAACGTGTAGTTCTCTTACTAGACTGTAACTGAAATGAAGCGATGTTAAAAGATACCTAAATATTTTGTTTTCAGAAATCATGAAAATCTAGGCCGCCCTAGAAAGTATTTTTTAACAAATAATGGATTAAACCTTATTAGTAGCGGCTTAAATATTCGCCATGCGTTATGGTTTTAAGAGGAAATACTTGTGTTTTGGATTATTTGTGATTACACTTGTATTATTGCTGCATCCAGACATGAATGGTAGAGGCAGTTACGACTTCATAGATACAAAGAATATACTTCGAAACCTTCAAGAAGAAACGAGCTTCAATTTCACTAGTACTGCTTTAAGTGAATGTGATTATTTAGATATTGTTTATGATGATACAACATTGTCAATTAATTTGGTTGATGGTGATCTGTATGAGGGTCATAGAATTAAGGAGGGTGGTGAATATGCCCCTAATGACTGTAAGCCAAAATATAGTACAGCTATAATTGTACCATACAGGTTTGTATATTAATATGTACTATTTGGTAATGTTTATGTAAAGTTTTTTTTTACTGTTTGATTTAAGCTAAAAAGTATAAGTGCCATTACACCCATATCCCCGAAGAGGTAGGCAAAGGCACAACCAGGGCACCAACAATTTAAACTATTGAGATAAAAAAGTAGTCAGTCTGTCTCCTCATGACACAGTGACATTAGTGTTTTATCAGTAATCACAATCCGTCCAGGCATAGTAGGCAAAAATGTGCACATTTTTAATATCATGTTACTAGCTGTTGAGCCGGTGACTTTGTCATTGTAGAATAGGTAAAGATTTTCACACGAACATTCATCCCCTATTATAATCCTTTGGGGCTAAATTTTTTTACAAAAAAATTGTTGCATCTGGATATTCAGCTTTAAGCATATCAAAGCAAATTACAGCAAAATCGGTTTTGCAGTTAGTGGTCAAAGAGCATCAGGCACACAGACAGATTAATAATGGCTATATAGATCTATGTAGTTGCACTGGCACCTTTGCATTTTGATTTCATCATGAAGCTGTTGCTGTTGCTTACTTGCTGTATAGTGTTACTAAAGACAATAAGTACAAAAATTTATTTTTTTATACAAAATTTTTACATTTTAGGGATCGTGCTGAACAACTACGTGGGTTTCTTGTTTATATGCACCTATTTCTACGGAGACAACGAATTCACTACCGCATTTATGTAGTAGAACAGGTTGATACCAAACCATTCAATAAGGCTAAGCTAATGAATATAGGAGCTATAGCTGCAATGAGAGATGGATATCCATGTCTTGTATTGCACAATGTAGATTTGTTGCCTCTCAGACCTGCTAACATGTATGCATGTTCAAAACTCCCTCGGCATATGTCCTCCAGCATAGATAACTTCAGGTAAGCCTATTTTGCAGTAAGTCCTTAAAAAAATATCCGAGTATATTTGCAGACATTCAGTAAATCTCCTCGCTTTCACTACACAACTACTTAACGGCTAAACCGATTTTCATCAAACATGTCTAAGAACACTCACACCCAAGTTACCTTTAAGACAAGAAAAAACTAAATAAAAATTACTGCATCCGTTCGGGAGTTATGTTGCCACAGACAGACAGACACGTCAAACTTATAACACCCCTCTTTTTGTGTCAGGGGTTAAAAAAAATACATGTCAAAATTGAATTTATAGACATTTTACACATTGAATTACTAGTTTAATGCTTAATAATTAGCTCATGGATAAGTTGTGAAAAACGATTGAAAGCCATATTTATAAAAGAAGAATAAGAATTAGCTCATGTGTTATACATCTACACAAATTTCTAAAAGTGTAAACATGTTGCATAAAAGTTTTAGATATAATTTAAGAATTTTTCATTTGTAATTTTTACAACTACAAATCATGTAACAAAATCAGTTTTATCAATAAAGGTAAATATGTTTGTTTTATAAAATTAAATTATTTAAATTTAATTAAAATTAAATACAGTAAAAGTAACAAAAAATGAAAAGGTAAATTTAATTTTTCATTCCGTTCATTTCAGATTTGTTCTACCATATTTAAATCTTTTTGGAGGAGCCATATCAATAAGCTCTAAGCAGTTTAAAATAGTAAATGGCATGAGCAATAAGTATTATGGCCTGGAAGGTGAAGATGATGATATGTATACTCGATTGGAAGTCCACAACTTAGCCATTTGCAGGTTTAAACCCGAGACAAGTCGTTATCATTTGAGTTCTAATAGTCAACAATTTAGAAGGTAATACCACTTTTTTTTTTATTTTTACAAGAAAATAGTTTTTTCTATAGTTGCCTATAAAATCTTGTCTAGCCTGATATCTTTAAAGTAACACTTGCAAAACTTTTTTATATTGATAAAAAATATGTAAATATTTTTTATTGATTTTTGTAAAAATAGAATTTCAACTGTGATTGTCGTATTTTTATCAAACTCATAATTTATTCTAAACTAGCCATTCTGGCAAACTTCCATCCACCCTGTCGGTTTGTATGGATAAACTTATTTTTTTTTGTTTCCCCGCAGTCAAACGGAATCAAAAGTATCCTCCTGGAACAATGCTCCTGGAAGATACTTTTGATCCCATTGCTCCCGATCAATTTTCAGCCATATCTGTTTTGCCGTTTTCAATTTATAAATAGTGTAACTAATAATAAAAGTAAAATAACAAACTAAAGTTGTTTTATATATTATATAGACAGTACGAACTAATTTTGTATCTTTACATTATATTATTATGGTAATCGATAAAGATATTATGACAGCTTGCTAATGGAATGCCATTGAAATTTAGATGCTAAATTCTTTGATTAATGCATGCAGTCAAAACTACATGGCAGAGTGATGTGCAGCAGTTCACCCTAATTTAGCACTATAGTGTCACTGATTGATAGTTGCTTATTACAATCAGCTATCTCTGTTTTGTAAAATGCTAGTAAAAATATACCATCTGTACCTAATAATAAAACTGAATCTGTGCATAAAATATTAAAAAAAAACCTTTGCTACATATTGGATAGGTACAGATTACAGAATCTAAACTAGGGTTATTACATTTTCTGTTGGTTTATCTGTTCACTTTTCATCGAACAATCGACTAAATCGATTTTCACCAAACTCTGTGTAGTGGTAGATTATAGCCCGGGTCAATGTTTAGACTCCTACTTGATCCATAAAAAGTGACTTCAACCTTTGGACATAGCCAAGTACAAAAGTTTTTTGAAACATGCAACCAAACTCTGCTTGAATTAATACTATTTTTAACCACAAATTAAACATAAAGAGATATATTAATAAACATAGACTAGAGTCCAAGGTTCAACCTGGTATTTTCAGGTCTTTCTCACAGTTTGATATAGACTATAACACCAACTTTACTCTTACTTTAAACTTAGTTTATTAATAACATGGATAAGAGTAATAGCAAAAATCGAAAACTATCGACCTAATAAATTTATTGTAGGTAAAATTTTTAAGCAAATACAAATTTTTCTGAGTAGACATGGGTAACTAAACTTAAATGTGTCAACTGCCAATCAGCTCATGGTTCACAAAGCTGAAACGGAGCTGCGAACCAACCTACAGTTCAGCTCAACTTATCTATAGATTGGTGGAATGAACTGTTGCTCGAATCAGACCATATGTTAAGAAAATGAGGTTACAGCTATTTTAGTTGTTGGTTACAGACAACACTTCAATTGAACTGTGAGCTGCAAATATTGACTTTAGCTGCATCTCTGACTCAAATATTTATGTTATCTAATTTACTCTCTCTACATCTGAGCCAGATATTAATTTAGAAGTCAAACAAATTAAAATATTACTTTAAAATTTCAGCGAGAGAAGAAATAATTTAATAAGCTACAGAAGCAATACTGAAAATGATGGCATCAAATCATTGAAATATACAGAAGTGGCAACAGTTCTTCATCCATTATTCACTCATATCATGGTAGATCTATAGATGAACTTTTTGAGTATTAGTCATAGTGACAAACCATTATTAAAAACAAACCCGATTTTGAAGACTTATTATAGACACTTTTGGGAGTCCTTGTAAGAAGTTCTTTAGTGGAAACTAGAATATGCAAAGAAAATAATGAACTACACTGAAATACTGACATAGGTTAGCTATTAGGATTCCTACTTCCAATGATTGGTGACCAGAGCCGGACTCAGGCCAACAAAAGATTGGAAATCCCCAGGCCCAAATTTTTTCCCAAATAAAAAAACTGTTCAGTCAGGTTTGCTATAATCTTTGTACAAAGTACTTTTGTTATATATTATATACAGATATTTATTAGTCGAAATTTAAAAAAAAGTACGAAGTCTAGTCGCCCCAGTGTCCCTGTCAGTCCTAAATCCGGCCCTGTCGGTTACCGATTTTTTGTGGCTGAAAAATATAATGTACTGATTGCAAACCAGACGGCCTGAATTCGAGTAAGTAATCTAATACCGCCAAAATATTGGTCCAGCATAAAGTAAGTGGATGGGAACCCTTATTCTACTTAAGAATGTTTAAAATAAAAAATCAAATACTTTATTTAATTATCTTTGTAAGTAACATAAAAAAGAAAAGATTTCGTTGTGGGCCTGTGACATTAAAGAATCAAAGGCCATAAAAATAATTATTACAACTTGAAAGTCTTCAATTATTTTTCAATTTGAAGTATTGTCACTGAAGTACTGTCACAGCCATCAAGTATTTTATTTGTTTTCTAGTCATTTTTACCAAAAACCGTAATCTCAATTACTATTTGATTAATTAACTTAATCAATTAAATGAATTAGTGTAGTTTATATAAAGTTAGTTCATATTTAATTGAATTGTAGTTATAGATGACGAACATGCTGTAATTTTAACCATTAAGATCTTTACGATAGTGTTTCCATGACGGTCTAGGGTATAAAAAATAATAATGACGTAATTAATATCGCTCTAAAAAGAACAAAAGGGCGTTCTCTCCATATCATCCAGATTCATTAATGAAGTAACTTTAATAATATTTTAAGTTAGTGTAGCCTATAGGTTAAATCTATAGATTTTTTCTACAAGTTATAGTAAAATTACCTTAGTGCTTCCAATATTTTATCCTTGCAACTATTTGAAACATTCTAAAGGTGCGTTTAAACGTAGCGTACGCCACGCGTCAATATGTACGAATTTTTGTGTGTACAAGTAGTCCCGACTTCAAGTCGAGTATTGTTATACTTTACACGTGCTACTCCGCGCCGTTTGAAAGTGCCATAACTTGGCCGATGTGACAACAGATTATACAGTTAATATATTAAGTCACGTTAATTAAGTCACAAATACTTAACACAAAAAATATAATTTATAACAATAAGTCACGTAAGAAACATGGTTTACGATAAAAACTTTACCCAGTGTTTTGGCACAAGTTGACGTCACTATAGCAAAATATATCATATTTCTCTAACCAAAAGTCACTCCTCGCATTTTCATTTGTATATTTATTATCACATAATATATATATTTGAGGGAAAAATCCAGTGATGTCATTTTGGGACGTTTTTATCAAACTATGATAACAATGGCCTTCATGCTCAGGGCAGTTATTTCAAATAACTTCCGTCCTTCCGTTGCGAATGTCTACTTATATAAACATATCTTAGGTGAGGAAAAGGGGTAGCCAGCTTTCGTCAGTCGAGAATCTTTTTCGGCGATATTTTTATTTATTTAGACCGACTTACATAATTGTATTTTTAACAGCTGTATCTGTGTATAGTAAAATGTTTTACAGATAGCTCTCTATCTACCGGTTGACTACCCCTGATATAGACTGTAGTTTTTTAAAGTCTAGTAATTTATTCACTATTAGGCTAAACGTACAATGTAGTCACCACAGTTTTAAGATAATTAGGTACATAAACACGAAAAGGAAGCTGACAATCATTAGTGAGACTGTTTGGTGCGGTTTTTGTGGGTATTAGATGACTTTATCTACGACGTTTTGGTCAAATTTTGCGCGTCTCCAAATGTTTTGTAACGCAACTGAAGACTGTCATAACTACAGTTTGCGCTCTCCCTTAAAATACGACAATACAATAAAAAATATGAATAGATACTATACATTTACGTGCTGTGATATTTAATTTTAATAAAGTAGGATTTAATTTGGTTTGAAAATATCCAATTAATGAGTGATTATGTAATAGCTCGAGATCAATTAAGAATCAGACATTAATTATTTAATAAAAGATACAATTTCCTTTTTTCAACACATTCAACAATGGGACTAAGATGGGTCATCAAGATTCTGACAAGTATCTGATAGCATTAACTAACTTTTAATCAATTTTCTTATGTTTTCTTTAGGACATTATACAAACCACTTCATCCTTTGCCCGCCACTATATTTAAATTCTTAGCCAGACACTATTAAATTTACATATACGCTATAGTGATTTTTTGACTATAAATGAATGTTATGCATGTTCATTGGGTGATATGACTATAAAGACATTTTCCTCAATAGCTCGACACCTTTAAAAATCACAACTCCTTTTTCGTATTTTATTAAACTTGAGATACACTTGAACCCAACTTCATAATTCGTTCCTATTTGTGCCTTATTGGGTAGAAGGTCAACTCGACATAGAGGTATGATATGATCTTCAGGTTACCAAGGAATAACGAGGAAGGACGTTTGCGGTGTCTATAGGCAACCGAATTAAATTAATTAAGAAAATAGTTTGTCTCACTAAGAAAACCTGTGCTGAGAAAACAGTATTATTAAACTATAAACAATGTTTGATCCTTGAATTATCTTGAGTTAGAGAAGTCAATTATTTTATTGTTAATAAACTAACTTTCGCCCACCGCTTTGACAAGATTTTTTAGCCTCCAATGGATAAATAGAGATGATGTTTGACGTGCCTGTGTGTATCATCACAATTTTTAAACAGATGGATTGATTTTTATGCGCATTTTTGTATAAAAGCTAACATGATCGAGATTTTTCTTAGCTACATTATATTATGTAAGTTTTGTAGGGGAGCATTGAATATGTTAAATTTTTGTTTTATGTTATTTACAAACCATTCATTTTTAAGGATAGCACACACTATGCCCAGCTGTTTAATGTAATTTGCAATCCGCTGCGTCCCAAGTCCCAACCCAACACGCTGCGGGCCTTCCAAGTGTGCGCTACCCTTTAAAGTGAAAACAAGAACAATTTAATTTGCTATATATAAACATTGATTTTTATATTTTCCGAAAAGATTAGGTACCTATATGACATTAGACATTCAAGAGAAAGATCTCGATGTAGGCGTAATTTGCACCAAACGCTATCTTTGCACCCGTTTATCGACGAAAGTCTACATAGACTGGAATTCTTTTGTTCTGTTTAAATTATGTACAATAAAGTGTTGAATTAGTTACGTATTTGTTTTTACTACAATAAGAAATATAAAATATACATACACTCGAAAAACATAACCATTCTTTTTGAAGTGTTAGAATAATTTATTGTTCTTCAATACGATTTCGTTTTAAAAAAAATATCTTCACGCCCCGAAGATGGCAGAGGCACAACCATGTGATAGGTGGCAAGCTTATTGCCAACCGAGAATGTTTCCAATGCTGGACAACGTTATTTTTTTATCAGAAAATTAAAAATACACGTTTTCAAGTTTTTTATTTGCCCGACCGTGGGATCGAACTCGGGACTTTAAGAAGTCAAGTCTGACGCTGGACCGCTGAACCACAGAGGCGATATAGAAAAAGCTTACATATGTATTGAGAAGTAAACTATGTTCAGAAAAGTAGGCTATGTACCGTTGTACATTCTGGATAACAGGCTATGTACAGCAATAAGGCCCAGAGATGAGAACCCACGCCGACTTATGAATATTCATATGTATGTTGCAAATCATTAAAGCTTAATTAAATCGAAAAACCGAAAGCAAGACCAGGCAGAGTGGCCTCTCTGGAGGCTACACATGACGCATTTTTTCTGTTTTCCGTAACGTATTTCAAATTAAACTACGAATCGTCAAGGGGTGCTATTTTTAACTATCACCTTGAGATTTTGATGCCAGTGATGAAAGATAATCGGAATAAAGGCCCGAAACAAGTCGTCACAGTCACACACATCATCAACCGAAAAACATAACCATCGTTCGAAGTAGTCTAATAATTTATTGCTCTTCAATATAGTTTTGTTTTAAAAAAAAGCATCGTCATGCCCAACAGAGGCAGAGGCACAACGACTATCCGATGACACTTAGTTCAACAATGTGATAGGTGGCGTGCCTATCGCCGACTGTGCACATATCCAATCCCGGACCAATGGTTTCAAAGGGAAGGATACGCCCGTCCGAACAAATGACATAACATTTTTCGTACAAGCCAAAAACAACGTCATCTAGTAGCCAATATACGCAACATGATTACGCGCGGCGTACAGTGTATTATGTGACCTTGTACTAACGTAGTCGAGCGTAATTTTTTATATGTTATTGCAAATTTAAAAAAATATCTTATCATTGATTTCCTACTTTTGTGCAACTAAATTAAGCAATAGCTTTAAGTCTATTGTACACTGATTAAACTATTATTAGTATCAAGTTATACACACACGGAATAAGAAACAGACGAGACTAATGAAATGCTCTCAAATTAGTATGCTTCAAAATTTGCATAAAAATTCAGTCTATGTCTCGGATTACATCGCTTAGAATCTTTATGAAATGTAGTAAAGTATGAAATTTGTCACATGTATAGTTTATTACACATAGAGGTCCCGGGTTCGATCCCCGGGCCGGGCCAAAAAAATTTTGAAATTTTGTATTTTCAACTTTTTCATTCATAAAAATAACGTTGTCCGAGATTAGATTTGTGCCCGGTTGGCTATAGGCTTGTCACCTATTGTATTGTATTGTGTCTTCGGCTAGTTGTGGGTACCCAGGTTGTGCCTCTGCCTATATGTGCGGGGATATGGGCGTGAAGATACTACTTAGAAAAAAGTTCTTATCAAAAATATATTAAAATTTATTATGGCTGAGTTTCGATCAATTGGCGACCACTGGTATATCGAAATATAAATTATTCAGTCAATAAAGTTTTGCTATTTCAGCGTTTTTATTAAGTACAGATTAATTTTTTTTCTGTTATGTAGTTTCTATTTTTAAAGTCTTTAATAATATATTGCATTGATTTATTTTTCTTTTTAAGTCTAGCGTTCTGCTTTAGCAATGACTTATTTTTTCTGGTAATAACGCATTGACGTTTTGCTAATTTGAATTTTTTTTGTTTTAATTTTACTTTTCTTGGTGTGTCGTATATTGAATTGAGGTCACTAATTTTGGAGTTGATGTTTGGAGTTCTTTGTTCTCACAAACCTGCAAAAGTAATTAAGCTTAAATAATCACATTACTAAATATGAAGAAAAGCAAAATTATTTCTTTCATCGTGTATAGCTCATACATAAGTTAGAAAAAGTACCTCAATCTCAAGTTGCGGTATAGCTGACACTTTTAGCCTCTTCAGTCCTGTTTGAGATATATCAACATCCCTGTCTGAAAAATGAATAGAGCATATTCTAGTATTTTTATGAGGCATAAAATTAGGTTATTTTCGTTGTGCCCGTATAAGACGACTCCAATGTTCTTGAACAGGATCACTAGGTAATCTGTAATGTAATAATATTTTTTTCATTTATCATCAAAGCTTTTTGTGTAAAAACATCTCTTCAGAAAGCGTATTACTTAAGGCCTAATAAAGTAGGTGCGTAGCTTGTAACTTGTATAATTTTAGGAAATCTTGAATTCCTAATAGATAAACTTAAATAAAAAAAAACAATTTTGGTAATAAATGTTATTATTATTAACAGTAAAAATAGTTACAAAAATGAAATTGAAAACCCTAAAAGAACAATTAATTGAATAATCACTCTGTTTAAAATTGTGATATTTGAACAATAACGACTAATTATTATCAACGATATAACGAATAATCGAATTATTATGATCAAACTATGGTTTTCATTACTTATAAAAACAAAGAATACAGTTTTTAAAAATTAGTACAGTACCTACTTGGACAATACCCAGACTAATAAAAACTTAAAAAATAAGAACGTCTTGACAAGGTTACATCGCGTTCCGCGGTACTGTGTCACGTGACAATGCAACCGTGGGCTGCGGCAGAGATACAAATTTGCTTTAAAATGGTTTCGTTTAGTGATACTTAAAATAATAACAATGTAAGCTTACTTACCGATGGTACAATATCCAATGTAGTTTTTTAACTTTTGTGTCATAATTTTTGCATCCTTTTACGACGCAACTAGGCATTTTTGTATATTACAATTAACACATGCACTCACTATCCTTCCATCGGATGACTGAGTAGCGTTGGCCCTAAAACGATATTTTAGGGCCAACGCACTGCGGACACTTGAAGCGTTCTTTAGCCGGGTCCTTACGAAGTAATGTATATGTCTATGTCCCGGACGTTATTTTTGTAAAAACATTGGAAATGCTCATTTCCTTTTTTTTGTTGCCCCACCCCGGTGGTTGATCCCGGGACTTCAAGAAGTCAAGTCCGTCGTCGGACCGCTGATCCACATAGGCGATTATTTTGTTTTTTCATAAGTAACTAGTTTTGTAGGTTAAAATAAATAAAAATGTATCTCCTTTGGCAATCAATTTATTTAATAATATAATGGTCCCACCAAGGAAAATAAATAAGATACCAGCTTAAATGTCTTATAAATTTAAAAAAATGATGTATGCAATTACGTTTTATCAACATCACAGTTAGATAACTGCATCAAAATATAATTCCCGCATAAAAAGAACAATGGCCGTCTTTCACTTATGTAATACTATATAATTTTAGGTCTACTTGGTGTTATGAACGAGTTGTTTCGACGGCATGACAGTGCGCGCACGGAATTGGTTCTTCAGATGTAGGTTCCCATGTTCAAAAATATCCCATCACCATAGCTCTTCATAACTTGTACGTGTCGGGAATTGTATTATGATGTTTGGAGTTGTTATTTTATGAAACTAGCCTAAATATGTAGGTTTGAGAGAGCTTTAAGGTGCTGTAGGTATGTACCTAATTCACAGTCCTTAAGAAACGTTAAAATAAATGAATAAACGTTACATACATATGTAAGGTTTATTTATTTTATTTAACGTTTCTTAAGGACTGCCAATACACTGATTTATTAACTCTTTACCTACCAACTCTTGTAGGGTCTACTAACCGCGCGGATAGAACACTAAAATCATTTCATATACAACAATAAATAAAGGTGTGTCATACTGTTGTCTTAACATGAAGTTTTCGTGCTTTCAAATCGTCCGGCCATATGCTGGCTCCTGATAGTCTATAAACTTCAATGAGAAAGGTCAAATGAATTGTTGACATCTTGACAAAGGAACGACCTAATAAAAATTACGATTGCGAATAGAAAAAGAAATATTTTCCATAACGTTCATACAACAAAAGAGAACAACACAAACACCACATAAAAAACAAAACAGAAACTGAAGTCAAAGTTACCTTTGTTTTTGAGAGCACATATTTTAAAACAAATTCAAAAGAATAGACAAAAAACGAAGGCACCACTGTCTTTCTTTAACATGAAAACACCATAGTACGATAAATTCCGATAGGAATAAATTATTCCAAGACGAACAGTCATTTTAAGAATGGATTATGTATATAAAACTCGGCAAAATTTAAACGTAATCAAGTCGAACAATGTTAACAATATCTTGAGTATTCAAGTATCTTGAGTTGCTAGATATAGAAAAAAAATAGTTTTGATATAATTAATGTCTACTCGACACGGACTGTATATAGTAAGTAGGTACATTATGTATTATATGTACATAATCTGTGCTTATTGTATATGTCGTAAATGCAACGTTAACGTAACTTGTGTTTACCATTGTTTACATGTTTCATTACAGCGATGCCGTATCGACTATCGATACATCGAAATGTTGAGGTGTTTGTACGAAAAAGCCACTATGTCGGTCCGATTACAGGATCAGAGCTCGAAACCGATCCAGTTGCAGAAAGATGTGAGACAGGGAGACGTTATTTCTCCGAAACTGTTCACTGCTGCACTGGAAGATGTCTTCAAGCTTCTGGACTGGAAAATACTCGGCATCAATGTCAATGGTGAGTATATCACTCACCTTCGATTCGCAGACGATATCGTGGTCATGGCGGAATCGCTGGAAAACTTGACTGAAAATGCTCGGTGACGTCGAAAGTTTTCCAACAGGTGGGTCTTAGGATGAACTTGGATAAGGCGAAAGTCATGTCCAATGTTCATGTTGCACCTATACCAGTTCAAGTAGGGAACTCAATTCTTGAAGTTGTTGACCGGTATATATACCAACTTCAAGAAAGAGGTCGACCGTCGAATCCAACTCGGATGGGCAGTGTTCGGGAAGCTAATGGGTATCTTCTTGTCCAAATTACCGCAGAGCCTAAAGTCGAAAGTCTTCGACCAGTGTGTGTTACCAGTGATGACATATGGAACTGCGACTTGACTGTTAAATGTGGGCCTCTTAAATAACCTCAGAGTCGCTCAGCGTGCTATGGAGAGAGCTATGCTGCGAGATATGATCCGCAAGAGAACGAGAGTAACCAACATAGTTCAGGGAGTTAGCAAGCTGAAGTGGCAATGGGCAGGCCACATTGCTCGCAGAACCGACAGCCGCTGGGGAGGAAAGGTTCTCGAGTGGCGGTCCCGCAACGGAGAACGTAGTGTTGGACGACCTCCCACCCGGTGGACTGATGATCTGGTCAAAGTCGCGGGGAGTCGCTGGATACAAGCGGCTGGTGACCGTGACTTGTAGCGCTCTTTGGAGGAGGCCTATGTCCAGCAGTGGACGGCCTCCGGCTAATGATGATGATGATGATGTACCTAAATAAAGTAAATTATTTTTACTTTTAAAATTGTGGAGACATGAATACTGTAATATAATTTACATACAAAATCAAGTTATAATAGGCTACTCACTTATGGTAAAATGTTATTAAATACCTACTTACCTATTCAACTGTGACATAGTTATCAATGGCAGGTGGTATATAATCTAATTTGAACATAAATAAATAAATTAACATTAAATGGTTTGTACTAAAAACCAACTCCTACTTTATTTTTATATTACAAGCACATTTTAATTTGTAATTTTAACCAGTTTTTTAAGTCCACAAACATATGTATATGTGAAGAAATATATATACAATATTTAAAACTAGAACATAATGGTAACATAAGAATTATATTTTTACAAAAAAATATATTATACATTACACATGGACTTGGCTACATTTATCATAATACACTTCATAGGTATTACATTTGATTTTAATATTTTAAGTCTTTGTAATTAAATTCACGTAATATTTTGTATTGTCGTTTTTATAAGACTAAGCTGCATTGAAACCAAGTTTTATGAGACCTTATTAGGCAATAAGGATCCAACCCACAAAATATGACTTAAGTTTTTTTTATGTAAGACTACAGCATAGATATACATACCTGTATGTGGTTTTGTTCTGTGTATTTAAGTGTTACTTTTTTATTTTTTGATGGAAGTGTTTTAATGGTTTTTTTTTGTATTTATTTTCGCTTAGGCCTAAACAACTAATTTTTGTAGATGTGGGTTCCGTTGTTTAACAAGAACAGTAAATTTGATTAATATTAATTACACTATACAGACAATAAAAAATTAAGTCTTTAAGATTAACAATAAATCACACAATTTTAACCATGTCCCATTAATGGCCAATTTTAATGACCTATCTGAGATAGGAGATAGAACTATTACAGCTCAGTTACCAGGCAACCATCATGTTTCATAATATAATTAACAAAAACATCTTAAGCAACAAAACTCTAATAGGCCTATATCTAACTGCAGATAAGTTATCCATATTGGCCATATAAATATTAGCTAAATATTAATATTTAGTCTATGGTCGTAACACTAACATACTAACTAAACCAAGAACAAAAGCGAACACTAATTTTAAGTTGGAACCAATATGTATCCACACAGGCCACTGGGAATGCACAATTTCCTCTGGTTTTGTTGGCAAAAGTAATGCACCTATGCAACATATACTAACCACAACAGCAACTATATTGATTGGTTGATGCTCTCTGGAAGAAATATGACTATTGTTAGATTTTATTCAAATAATTTAAAAAAATACTTAATGAAAATTTGAATAGTTTTTTGGGTTCAAATAAAAAAAAATTGATTTTCTGTCAAGAAATACATGTATTTCTTTTCTTGTCAGGAAAAGAAATAAATGTACCAAACGTAAAAAGGTTATGTTGTCAACCTAAGACTAGGCTGTGCATTACTAGCTACACTAACAATGGTGAGCACTGAAGTTATAGTGACACTAATCTGCACAAGTAATTCCAAAACTCTGAAACCTAATAACAACCACGAAACTCTTGTCATCTTGAATACTTTAAAAAAAATCAAGTCAGGTAAGCAGTTATAATATTTTACAACTTAGTGAGACTCTTTTTCAGTAAAAGTACAAATAACTTACAAAAAAACATACCTGTGATGATGAGAAGGATGATGACAAAGAATTTTGGTCTGGTCTTCCGTTAGTTTGACTGGCTGTGTTTTAGCAGTTATAGGATGGAAGTTATCTCCTAAACTTTCAGGTACTGTATTTGATGGTTCACCATCTATTATTTTTGTTGGGATGTCTCTTTTGCCTAGTGTCTAAAAATAATTGCAGTTTTATTTAATTTATTATGTCACAAAAAAAAACATATTTACAGAAAAAATATATTTTAGGAAGCATACTATGTGAATAGATTCTTAGAACTGTTAGAAACATATAAGCATTATAGCCAAACATTTTGTCTGTTGCTAATAGTGTGCCAGTCACTATTATTCCTTACAAAAAAAGAATTAAATTGAAAATATTTTCGATTGTCTTGTCATTTTAATATTATTTTATTTACATATAAATAAGTACACATTTAATTGTCAAGATATTAATTTGGTTGCTTACTCAATATAATATAATAATGTAGTTTACAGTAGAATTGTGGTAGAGTGATAGAAATACATTAATTGCACAATCCACTATATTAAATTTGGTCTGATTATTGAGCAAGCAACCAAAGTCCAAATTAATGTTTGAAAAATTAAATTTGTACTTGTTTATGTGTAAATCAAAATATTATTGAAATGACAGACATTTTAAAATGGTTTTTATTTATTTATTTTAGTTTAGAAAAAGTAACATCTGGCACACAATTAGTAACTAGCAAAATATCTGGCAATGATGAATTCATGTTTCTAACAGTTTGTAAAATCTATTAAAATAGAAGTATACTTACTAAAATGATTTTAAAAACACAGTTTAATTTTTAATAGCTCTCCTGTTAATTCAATACTCTATCTACTGATATATCACTGACTGACACCCTTAACACAAGTAAATAACATTGTATGTCACGGTTGCTGACCACACCTGTAACAGTGAGATATATTTAACTAATTAAATTCAAGTAACATTACATTTTAAAACTTACCTGTAATGTGTTTTTGTCGTACATAGTTATCCGAAATTTGTCTGTCGTTTCACAATGAGACACAGATGGTTGGGTGTATCTGACCACTATATCTATACAGCTTTGCGGTGCTATCACGCCCTCAGGGTCTATCACCGTGAATTTGTTCGGAGATGTACATAGGACTATAACAAAAAAAAATGTTGATAAGTTTGCAAAAGAAGTCAATGCCATTTGTCTTGAAAAAAAATATTTACCTTTAAAGTTAACTGAAAATTCATACGGATTGTACACAGTCAATAATTGTTTATATGTATGTCTAGCATTTAAATAAAATTCTAATGTAACAGGGAAAACGAATACTGGGAAATTATTCATTGTTCTGTTCAGTGAATTAATAATATAAACAATAATAACAATATGCCACGGGTTTCAGGAACAAACACAATTTTTAAACTGTCAAATGTCTAGCAAGTAGCAGATGTCAAACTCATCTTGACAATGTAGAGTTGTTCCAAACAATCGCATAAATATTAAATCGATACATTGTTTTCGAAATTAAATACAATTGCCACAATAATATAATAAATTGCTATTTACTCAGAAAATATATTATGTTTCTTTGTAATTGATGAACACTTATCCTACGACTTAATTTTTTTCTACATAAAAAAAATAATTGACCGAGTGGGCGTACCTAGTGAGTGAATGGAAGAGATATTCACTCGTAGGCTCTTGCTAAAGAGTATTTATATTTCTTGCTCGCTAGGTTCGCTCGTTTGAATGGGTTTGCGTTTGTATGTTTGTTTGACGGTTACTTGAGTACTTTTTATCCAATCTTAATGAATTTATGTTCAATACAATTCTCAATTTTGAATTTAGATGAAATCGGATGTGTGTGTGATGGTGTTTTACGGCGGTAGAACGGCCTAAGTCTGGGGTTGGGTTTTGGACAATTACTTCGTGTAAGGTATCAAATTACCTAAATTAAGGATTTCACATGACCAATTAAATGCCGGCTACGGTTACGGTGATGTTGGTGGCACTGTCGTGTCAGTTGGTGATGTGCGTAACTGTGACTACCTACTTGTGTCGGGCATTAATTCCGATTATTATCTTTCATCAATGGCATCAAAATCTCTTGGTGATAGTTAAAAATGGCACCCCTTGACGAATCGTGACTTAATTTGAATTACTGTACGGAACACAGACAAAAAACGTCATGTGTCTTCTCTCTGCCTGGTCTTGCTTGCGTTAACTTTACACAAAATCAACGAATGTGAGATTTGAATTTGCACTTTCGTTTTTTCAGTTTTATGAAGCTTCCGTGATTTGCAATATACATATGAATATTTACAAGTCGACGTAGGTCCTCAACACTAGGCTTTATTCCTGTACATAACCTATTTCCCGACATGTACTTAACGGTACTTACTTTCCTGAACATAATAATGTTGTCGGGGATTGGATATGTGCCGGTTGGCAATAGACTTGCCACCTATCACATTGTGGACCTAAGTGTCTTTGGCTATTCGTGGGTACCCTGACGTCAGGGACATGGGCATGAAGATACTTTCATGTGCTACTTTTTTTAACGCAAAACAACTGGTACTTATGGCAAAACGAGAAAACCTAAAAGAAAAGACAGGCCAAGCCGCGCAATCTAGGTATAATGCGGGCAACAGCTACAATATAAATTATAGCTCTAGCAACTCACGAAGACGAGTGGCCTTTACTGGTGGTAAACGCGTATCTGTACATATTTTCAAAGATGTATGGTTAGCATAAAAAAATCTAATTTAATTATCTGTACAACTTTAGGTGTAATTATAAAAAATAGCGATTCATAAGTAATTAATAGCTTTATAGAAGCAAAAAAGAAGCCAATTGCCAGCCAGACACGCGATGAAGAGTTCCGTAGCAGCAAGTGCCAATATAAATTCTTCTCCCGTGTCGCCCCGCTCGAGTGAGTGCAGTCGAAAACTGGCTCCCTGCACGCTTTGATCGAATTGCGGTTTGAGATTTATGACGTATTAAAAAAACTACATACTAGATACCATTTAAACCAATTTTCGGTGGAAGTTGACATGGTAAATTTGTTTTTCAAAAACCATATCTTTTTCGTTTTACCGTTATGTTACTTTATGTTCTTTACGTAGAATACTAAAATAGATAAACAACATAATATGATGAAAATGTCACTGATAGTTAATGTTTTAATATTTTTTAATTACGAACGTGTTAATTGTAACTTATCTATTTTATTAACTTCTTATTTTTCAACTTCGGAATATAGTAACCGGCGTTGTCATGTAGTGGAACAATGTCATATTTTATAATATCCCAAAAAGTATATATAAATACGCGTTTACAAGTAAACGTCACTCGCCTTCGTGAGTTGCAAG
>NJDC01001462.1:64547-109995 GCA_002245475.1 Calephelis virginiensis
CCGCACAAATTACCGGTCCCGTGAGTTTTGAAATAAAACCGCACCGCCGCGGGCGGTGCGGTTTTATTTCACCGCTCCTTAAGTTTTTCCTCTTAAACTACTGATAATTAGGAATAGTTAAACTAAAATTGGGATGATTTTAAACATTTTCATAAATATTCTAAATATTCTTACAATAATTGTAGATTTTTATAGTTGGTTATGGCAACATTAACAAACAAATTCAAACCAATTTGATCGACAATATGGACTGAAGTGGTTAAAATATAATATATTATTGCAATATTTTTTATAAACCATTTAAATAATAGACGCATTAAAAGTACTTCTGAGACTAGAGTTTTACTGAAAAACCTGCGATAATACCTATTTCGATTTCTTTCTTATCATTTACGTCAACAATGACGTTAAATGAATTAATTGTTGTAAATAAAATTCAAATTGCATAATGGTCATAATTAAGAACTTTAATACATTTGATTTTAGCATCTTTATACGAGGTAGTACAGCAGCAGTATATTTATACTAGGTTCCATGTTCAATTTCTGCCTATATTAAATTTTTGCTTCAAAATTTCAAAATCAAGTTCGTTTTATTACACGAAGTTTCTGTTAACTGATCATATTAAATAAAATGATAGATTTTAGCATATATGAAATTATTAATTTTATTCGTTGTTAAGATTACGTCCTGTATTTGAAAGTGTGATAATGTCACAAATATGTGGAAATAAAATTGTCAAATTAAATAACATTATATCTCACCGTTGAAGAAATTTTACTTTAGCTTATTGAAATTGTCCAAAATTACCTAATTCATGTACCATTCATGTATACTTACTTGTAATAAACATAGTCCAGGGAACTCCTTGGCGAATTCGTCAACAAGAGGCGAATTTATATGTATGTTAGCACCAGGAGCCACCACGTATACGTTCCCTTCGCACAGAGGATAGATTACTGTCGCTTTGGCCCAGTATACTAGATGGCCAGTCAGTTGAAATGCCTATAATGATTACATATAAATTATAACTTACAATATGTAATGTATAACTTCATAAATACTAACTTTATTATTTATTTATCATTTTTGTTGTTTATTTTTACTGTTCATAATGTATTTAATAGAACATTAGTCTACGAGGTTCGCTTGCTAGAGTATCCTAAGAGTAGTTGATAACTCTCTGCAAAGTTAAAAGAACTAATAATTATTATGAAAACTGCAAAACCCGACTCCAATTTTTTTATTAGGTAGGTTAGGTACCACGACGCGATTTGATAATTCTTTTTTCGAAAGATATAACTCAAAAGCTACTAGTTGAATAGTGATAAAATTAATATGGGACCATCTAGGAATCATGACATATAAAAAAGTATCTTCACGCCCATATCACCGAAGAGGTAGGCAGATGCACAACCAGGGCACCCACGACTAGCCGAAGACATTAATTCCCACAATGTGATAGGTGGCAAGCCTATCAACAACCGGGCACAAATCCCATCCCGAGCAACATTTTTTTTATTAGAAAATTGGAAAAACCACATTTTCTTATTGTTGCCCGACCCGGGATTCGAAACCGGGACCTCATGAAGTCAAGTCCAACACCTGGACCGCTAGACCACAGAAGCGATTTTCTTATCTTTCTAAAAATAATCATTAAAATCGGTTGGATATTACCTTAGTAATCGCGTACAAAATAAACATACAAAAAAAGTAGTCGAATTGAGAAACTCTTCTGTTTTGGATACGGTTAATTTTTTTAATTAATATAACTTTTAGTTGGTGCGCATTATAGAAAATAGTGACAACATCATCCAATGAAATAGCAGAATTTCTAATTTGCTGTGATTTCATTGGCTTTTTTTAATGTTCTCTGATTTGATACGTCATGGGTGGGTGTTGAGGAGTTGATATTATTATTTCAAAAACACTTTTCTTTTACTATCTTTGAAAAAAAAACTGTTTTTTTATTAAGAATGTTATTTACTGTGGTAATTGACATTGGTCGAGGGGTTAAAGTACACTGTACACGCCTAACGCCCGGTTCCTATATTCAAGAAACGAATTTGTACGGATAGTTACAATCTAACTACGGTCGTTCGTTATCGACTGTTAACTCGAAGCATTTTGTGTAACATTTGTTAGTTTGTCCAATAGCAACGCTTTGTCACTATTGGACAAACTAACAAATGTTACGCTAACGGATTACGGATAGTTTATAATAACCAGGCTAACCAGGCTTACCGCTAGGCTTAGGTACCTACGGCGACGTCATTTATGTGATGATCATTGATAACAGCTGTATTAGTAGGGGAGCCCAAGAGGGGATTTTTGGACTAACTCAGGCGCGTCAGATTAAGATATGGGATATACCCTGTACCATTGTTGAACACCTCCATTATGTATCAAATCTCTACATAGAGACGCGCATGTAGGGTTGTCTGTCTAATTTTTTCTAATTAATTGGCTTGAAAATATACTCGAGCGTGTCAGATTAAAGTACGGCGGGCTTATTGTATACCAATAAGTCCATGTTTGAATTTCCTGATGATTTGAACAAGACGTACGGGAGTAGGAGGTTCAGAAACTTTCAAAAATCAAGTCATATGTGGTAATTGAAAACCTTACATGACCTTTTTTGCTCTCCACTATTTAATCGACAAAGTGCAATGGGTCCCAATAACGCCGGAGTTACTACACATTTCGCATCGCGGGCTCCCCTACTATAATTTTTTATCTGGGTATTTATTATGATATTTAGTCTGGTAACTTTTAAGTATTTCTCTGTATTAGCTGAGTAACACCCCACAACCATATAGTTTGCTTCTTTCGGGTAAGATCAATTTGTGTATTATATATTTATATTATTCTAAAAATGGTCGTATGTTAGATATTACGAAAAATAATAAGCAAGGTCATATTTTATGGACAAAATATTATTGGCCTACATTTATTTACTTTTTATTTGGTAACTACTTTCAATGGGTATATCCATTAAGTTACGTTAAATTAAAAAAAATGTAAAAGTAACTATTAAAATTACAATTTTATTAATTTGAAAATCCGATCTGACAAAATCCGTATGTTTGTTTGCTTACTCGTGCTATAAAAAAATCTTACCTGATTCAATGTTAAATCAGCATCAATAGCCAGCGTTTGTAGACTTTTCAATGGACTATAAAACTTTATAAGGCGCAAAAGAGCGGGACTACTGTCTAAGGGGATGGAAGCCAATAGGTCGTTAGGGTTTACCTGAAAAAAAAAAAACTTCTATGTAGAAAATAAATCTTCACTAGAAAATTACATAGAATTGAACTTGTCCGGGTATCGCTTTATCTATTCCTGTCGCTTTAATATTTCGTTGGTACTACATTCGTCGCGCTTGGAATACGTACAGTTAAAATAATATTTGACAAGCACACCGTTTCCATTTGTCACCGTTGTCGTGTACCGTGCTGGAAAGTAGAGTTGACGGTGGATTTGCAAGCGTAGCCTAAGTTCTCAGTTTCCATAAGATAGCAACGCACGAGAAGCATTTATGGTGTCTATGGGCGATGATTGTCTCTTACCAACAAATGAACCGCCAGCTTTTTAGCTTTCTAACATAACAGAAAGATATATTTTAGCAATATTTTATTAGTAAGAAATACTCACCATGAGTAATATCCCATGGTACGGTCGAAGTTTTTGTACACATTTATCTATAGTCTCTGGTTCTATAATAAGGCCTCTATTGTGTATCTGGTGTGCTTTGTGGGGCAAGCAGAAAGATAACAGCACCCATTTGTTTATAGGAACTTGGACTATACCTGTAAAAAAGTTACAGTCAAATATTCTTTTCAAACTACTTTTTAATATTAAAAAAACTATTTTTCTAAAGTTAAGCTATGGTCATTATGATTCTCAATTTCATCTTCTAGAGTAAATTGATTTAATGATATTTCAAAGTACCATGTACAGCCAACTATTGACATAATCTATAAGTCACATAATGTGAAATTTTTTTAGTAACACATGGACTTCATCCATATTAGCTCATTTGATAGAGCATCGTCAGCGGAACATTAAAGCTGCAGGTTCGAGACCTGGTTATGGTGGCTGTAAGAATCTTAAAAAAATATAGAAATCATATTAAAATCGAATAGTAAAGTAAAGTATCTACACGCCCATATCCCCGAAGAAGTAGGCAGAGGCACAACCAGAACACCCATGACTAGCCGAAGACACTAAGTCCCACAATGTGATAGGTGGCAAGCCTTTGCCCACCAGGCACACCGGGCAACATTTTTTACTAGAAAATTGAAAATACACATTTTCTAAGTCAAGTCCAAGCCGGACCACTAGACCACAGAGGCGAATACAAAAAAAGCATCTTTTTAATGAACTGAAAAATAAAAAGCAATAATCATTTAGTTTTAAGACAGAAAGTTTAACAGGGAATCAAAATTGAATCCTCAGTAGCTCAAATGGCAGAGAATTAACAGTGAGAGTGATAGATTACAGGTTCAATTCATGCACAATGTGAACTTTTGCGATTCTTAAAAATTTGTGAACATTGTTTCTCGAGTATAAAAAGTGTTAAAATGAAAATATCGTAATAAGCATTAATTGGTAAATTTACAGATTCTCGACTAATTTTATAAATGCGAAAGTCTGTCTGTTCTTCTTTTGCTCTTTCACTGATAACTCGCTGAACCGATTGTGATGAAATGATATGATTATAGGTAAAGATCTGACTTCAAACATCTTTTTAAAAAATCAACTCCCTAAGGATTACTTTAGTGGATGAAAGTATATATGAAAATCTATTCTGACGAAGTCGCAAGTAAGCAGCTAGTTGTAATATAATCAAATAGTTTATTAGAGGAGTATGGTTTAATACAAAGTAGGTAAACAATATATTCTGACCGAGTGAATACGTAATAACTTTCAAACAGATCAAAGGTTAATAAAATATTGATTACAAGACTACAACTGATTGTTATTTCAACTATGTAGATTAAAATGTAGTTTAATGACACACATAAATTAACTTCACAACTCAAAATGCACTTATTGTTTGCATTAATTTACAATAACTAAGATAAACATATCTTTTATGTGTGACAATTGTATATGGAAGTAGACTGAATTTATTTAAACCTACTTTCACACATACATACATATCTTGACGCCAAGTCCCTTAAGGGATACGCAGAGAGCACCGACAGCTCAAACTCACGATCCTGACAGACCTCTCTGGCTTGCCTTTCATTATTTATGAAAACGAAATACATGATGCCATGGTGCAGAGTGCAGACCTCATGTTGCATATTTTAGAAATATATTAAACTAGCTGTTTACTCGCGGCTTTGCCTGCATTGGATAGTTATGATTCTTATAAAAAAATTATCACCCATTATAGTCATTTGGGGGTAACTCCAAAAAATGTAGCCTATGTTAGAACTTTATATCCATATCCAATTTCATCATACTCAAGAGGTATAGACTTGAAAATGTAAGACACAGATTTTCGCATTTAAAATATTAGTAATGCAGGATGGATTAATAAAAATTATTGTTACACATACACTTTATAGATAAACACATGATAGATACATTTAGTTTGTGTTGTAAGTCTATACTCAATTACTATGTAAATAAAAACAGTAATTTGGGTTACAGGGTAATTTCACTAGTCAGATATAATAGTATTTCTTTGTGAAAGCTGGCCAGAATTTACCTTCCCTGTAAATGGCACCATTAGTGTCAACTTAGTCCCCCAATTGATCGAGCAAGCATATCTGTCATCATATGACATGAGATACATTTTACAGCCAGAACCTCCATCTTAGACAAAGACTTTATATATTAAAATGGCACCTGAATATTATGAAACGCGCCTAAAGTATGTCTGAGGCTGCTAGAGAATATGTAGTCTTAGAGGTGATATGTTAACCAATAAGAAACATGTCACTGGCACACTCGTTGCTCCAACTGTACTCATGACAAGAGTTCAGTAAATATACTCCATTCATGACTACTCAAATATTAAAAAAAATATATAGTCCAAAGAAATACATAAAGTGGTGGATCACTTAATTCTTTGCAAGCCAGAACACGGATCCACGCAGTCCAGTTATATTGCAGTGTTAAAGTCACGGCATACCAGAGGTTAATAGCCAAGAATTATAATAGATACAAGCACACTTACCAGTACTACTTAATTCTTCAAACACAGCTTTCATAGACCTCGCGAGAGAGCTTCTTTGTAATATTAGATGAAACGCTGATTTTGGTTCATTAACATTGTCACAGCTATTTGTTGTGGAACTAACAGAATGCCGTGAGTTTTCTTCATCATCGTCATTCTCACCAGAGTTTGCTTCACTATCCAGGGCAGATACCTTATCATGTGCAGCAAGCTGTAAAATGATTGAAAACATCACAAGTATAATAATTATTTCACAGAAGAACAAAAAAGACAACACAAATATGCATTGTCTATAAATAGTAAAAAAGCTAATTAGTTTCAGCCTGGCTTCACCAAAAGCAGCCAGACTGAAATTCAGTTGATATTTACTTCTGAGTAACATTTACGGGAGCAGAGTATTGTGACATGTTTAAAAAAAAAATTTTAAACAAATAGTGGCATAAGTAATTTCAAAAGTATGGAATGAAAACTAGATACATACCTATTTTTTTCTGTTAATCTGTTTGTTTACTACTTTAACTATTAAAGAAACTATCCACTTACCATAATTTTCATTTCTTCAGTCAAATAGGAACACCTTTTTTCTTCATGTCTCAAAGCTTTACCCAGCCTTTTACTTAAATCATAATAACACTTTACTGAAAAGTAAAATAATATAATTAAAAAACTTATATCACATTTTAGCTTGTGTCCCGATATTTTGTTTTAAATTTATTATATTACAGTAACATCAAATAATAATAATAATAACAAACTATTTGTATACTATATTTGTGATTTTTGCAACTAACTAAGCAGTATTACTAAAGAGCATTATTCTAAAAATATTCTTCATAGTAAAATTAAGGAAAACCACTAAAGTTTGTGTTGAGGGTATCAAGCAGATCTACAAATAAAAGGCATAAAACACAAGAAAAATACTAAACATTAATTTTAGAGGCCAATTATTATAGAAAAATTGCACAACTTGAATGGCATATAGCTCAGTTTAGTCAGGGGACTTTTACTTCAGTCTCCTCTTGAAGAATATTAAGTCAAAACTATTACATCATTAAATTTTTTCCAATTAAGTTCAGCGCTATACATTATACAACCATTATGTAAAGTTTCAACTTTGATTGACGTGATTTATTTTTAAGTAAATAAGCTCTTTATTATTCACTAAATATTATGCATTCGTTATTGCAAAATGAGCATCTTAAGACTCAAGTTTGTTTGAGATTTGTACATTAATGTATGTAGTTATTCTGTAGTTTAGGTAATGTTGTCACTTACTCAGTTTTGTTCTTTGACTGTCAAAGCAGAGACATCACATAAACATTATCAATACTTCTTCTTTTTTTATAAATATGGCTTTCAACCGTATTCTAATATTTATTAGATATCCACCTTTTTTTAAATATACAAAATAACATACCAATAGAGTGGCTGGCTGAAGCTTGTAGTGCAAACACAATATTTATTAAAATCATAGCAGCTGTATCATCCTTGTTTGTTCTATATGGAAGTAAGGTAGGATGGCCAACAAATCTAACATCATTGACTTTAAGCTCAAATTTTTTATTGCATAATTCTGCCTTGACAGCAAATAATGTTGACAGCATTTCATCAGTAAAACCACTCAATTGCCCTTGAATGAAAAAAAACATTGTATTTAAGTAATTGCATTTTATTAATACCCATGTTGGTCTCATTTCTTGTGTAGATATATATAATAGAACATCTGCCTTTTTATCAGGCAGCGTGTGAGAAGCAGATTTAGTCATAGATTAGTCATTACAAACAAGACTACTGGCAGTCGAGTGTTGTGTGCTACAGTATATTGCTGAGTATGGTAGGGTTGTTTTTTTTAAACCAAGAACCATGTGTTAGTTTGTGCTTGTCTTACCACATAAAAAGAAAAAATCTAGCAGTGGAATTCCAAAGCTTTGTCCATATCCACAAGGTTTTAAAGGAATTTCCCTCCCTCTAAGAAATAACTTAAACTGTTATGATAAAATGAGAATATATCAGTCTCCTGACAGTTGTCAAACCATTAGAGTCCTATTTCTATGAGTAACAATGGTCTTCTTACAATCAGTATAGCCAAAAAAGCATTGACTCTAAATGAAATGAAAATAGATTTGCAGTCGAATAATCTATCACTGGATGATGCTCAAGATCATACAATGTGAAAAAAAAGTTGGTTGGAATAAGACTAAGTATAGATAAGAAATTCAAGCAATGAAAAAGTTTTAGTTAATGAGTTACACAAACGTTTTTAGGTATCAACATTTAAACTTAGGTTAGGTTTGACTTAGGTTTTTCCTTTCATTTTTATCAGAGTCTAGCTGAGCCAACAGATTTCTGAAATTCCTATCAACATTTTTTTGCACATGAAGCTTCTCCTGACTAAGGATTAGTAAAATTGGTCCCTCCATTCGGATGTCTTATTTTTATGAAAATATATATATATATATATATCTCTAGACAAATAAGACAAACTGAACTTAGGGATAGGCCTAAAGTAAGCAAATTAAATGCTTGTGTTATGATAAACAATATAAATACATGGACATACATAAATTGATGCAAGAATAAATTTTATCACTCAGATGTGATGCAATGCCCAAAGGAAATGGGGTAATGGAATATATATATTTTTTTATATAGATATAGAAATGAACATACTGAACAGATTTAAAAATGTTGTCTTTATGATATTAGGATTTTGATATAAAAGGTTTCCGAGACATAGGATTGTTGAGATTTGATTATTGTTTAGATGAAAATCCTTACTAAAATTACTAGCTAGCAAAGTAACTAACCTTTACATATGTTAGATGTTTGAGATTGCGAATTCTGTAATAAATCTTCAGTACTGTTGATTGCGTATGGATTATGACGACCACATTTCTTTTGTTTATCTACATTCTTGTTCTCGGTTGCATACGGATAACGAAATAATAACCTGTCGCCCTTGCTGTCAGACTTTACAAAGAAAATATTTAGGGGGTTAACCTCCATTTTCGGTACTAAAATTCGAAGTTCTACACAAATACGAGTCCTTTACTGTATGGAATTAAAAAGAGACTGTATCGATAATTAATTGACGACCATAAGTTAAAATCACACATTGTATAGCACACGCGAAAGCACTTTTGAAGTAAAACTTTTTAAATTCTACAATGATGAAAAAACAATATGAAAGAAATAAAATATAATTTAGGTCTGCAAAATAATAAAAACATCAAATGTTCAACTTTTCCGTAATTGCCACAGGTAATTGCAATCAAAATTGCAATGACGTTTTTAGGTGACCAAGGCGAATGGCATTTGTGCAGTATTGCCAGTGGCCAGTGACCACCACTGACAAGAAGTCACAATAACATGATAATAGTAATGTTACAATGTTTTATGTAGAAAACAGCAATAATACTAAATATTACATTCTTTACACAAAAATTTAAAGTTATCCTACTGGTTAAAGTAACTGATAGGTCTTTTTAATTATTACAGAAGAGAGGCAAAAGTGCAAATGGGTTATCTAATGGTACAGACCTAAATAAACGGTCACACATTAAGGTAATGAATTCGATATTTTGCGATTTAACACAGGATATGAATGTTAAACTCTGTCTGGAATTCAACCAAAGAGAGGTCCTTGACGTGGGGTTGACATATGTTATGTTATACATTCCAATACTGAATGTGGCAGTAAAAGAAATGTTTTCAAATGGAGGAGAACTGTCGAAACAGTTATCTTCTGAAAACTATTATTTACCATACATTAATAATCTAGAGGAAAACGTGCAAACTTATATCTTCTCGTTTGACCCAATATTCTCATATTGGGAGAATATGCTTAAAGTGTCTAGAATTTAAACACAAGCTTACGCCGGCTATCAATGACATTTTTCTGAGAAATATTGGGCCAGCTTGATTATACAGCTTCCTAATAGTATTGTCTGCATTTGCATATAATTACTAATTCGCAACATGTCATTGATATTCAGTAGAGAGTATGGGAAAAAGAACATAACCTCGGTAAGCACAGTCAAAATCAACCATGATTTTCTGCTCTACAAAAGAGCAAGTAATCTAGTTGCACATTTTTTCGTTCATGGCAAATGGCATTCGTCGAAGGCAAATAGTCTATTCAACATACCCATCATTATTTATTTGAATCATTTAGATTAAGCCCCATGTTGGTCAGACCCTGACCAACATGGGGCTTAATCTAAATGATCCAAATAGTAATTATTCTACAAGTAACGAAAAGGTGACATTTCGAGTCGTGTAGCCCGGAAATAACCCGAGAGGGCTAATAATGTAAAATGTTACAAATGTAAGAGTACCTATTTATCAATTTTAAATAATGTGACGTTTAATTCGGCACCTATGTCTAAGGCTTGGAGCCGGTACCTAAATACCGGTATTTAGCGGTTCTTACCGTATCGATACCTGGAGGCATCCAGGCAGGGCTTGAAATATCGGTAAAAAAATCGGTTCCAAAATGGGTACCGGTACTCCGTATACCGGTATCTGGACGATACCGGTTTGTAGCAAGTACCGGTATTAATACCGATAAAAACCGATATCGTCGATGTCAACAATTTTGTCCAAAATTACTTTTTCATTGCAATAGACATAAAACTCATATTCACATAGATAGAATTCACTCCTATCTAAAACTTCTTTACCAATAAGCTTCCTGAGTTATGTCAATATATCTACTAAGTCAAAGAATTCATTCGTTCGTTAGTATTTTAGGGAAATATCTCCTAAATATTGTGATAGTGTACATTTAGATTCTTAACACTTAGGACGTATTCGTACTTCATCGACGATATCTAATTAAGGCACTAGAGGTGGGCATTAAATAACTTCCGATCCGTGATCCGCTGATAAACGTGACCGCTGCGATCTGTCAACAAGGAACTACGTTTCAAAGTAACCTAGTTACGTATGCCGTTGCCGTTCCGGAACGTCGTTCGATCGCAGTGATGGCGACACGTCACGTTTGACGTCGCTATCTAGATCTGTGAGTAATATTGTTCTGTGCTAGATATGTTATTTAAATTATTACTATCAACATTGATTTAAATACAACAGCCTATAAAAGTGTGAAATTTATTTTAAATTAACACTCTCTCACTTGTATAATTGGAAAATGCATAAAATGAAAAAAGAATAAGACGAATTGAGAAAAAGAAAATATCCTCCTTTTTAAAAGTCTGTTAAAATCCGGCTAAATGGCATTGCGTTACTTGAAAGACGAATGTGACTCCGTTTGCCTAATTATATTCGGAGTGACAACCGTGACGATAACTACTACAATGAAGGGAATTTATAACATTGGTAACATGTATTGTACTGAAAGTGACCAACGTGACAAAGTCACGATTATTTTTCAACATTACTTTCTTGTCACTGGAATTACAGTCACGGCGATTGAAAAATAACGACTTTCCACCACACTTATCACATGTCTATAAGGCACCCGTTAAGTACAAGTGCGACGTTGCCAATTTTCGTTTTCATCTATCAGTGGAAGAGGTGCGGAGCGGCAACCCGCTACGCCATGCCGAGTTGAATGTTCATATTCGAAGTTTTATTTTGTGTATCGACATTTTTAACCGACTTCAGATAAAAGTTGATTGGTTTGATTTATTTTCAGTCAATCTTAAATTTTTGAATTGACATGTTACCTGACATGACTTTTTCATAACATCTTCGAAAAACAGGAGGAGGTTTAATGTTTCAATTTCATATTTTGTATGTATGGTAATCGATTTCTCCGTTATTTCTCTAAGGATTTCAAGATTATTTTTTTATTGGAAAGAATTTACTTATGACGTGCTGTTACAGCCACCATCTGGTAATCCGTCTGGATCTGGTGATGAAATTCCAGGGAAATCGAGGAAAATGCTCATTTTTTGTGTAGTTAATGGCATATCCAGGTAATTATTAAAACAATATGCGCTGAAATTGTTCACTCGATATAAAAACGGAATAGAATACCGATTCGACGCGTAATTATGTTTAAGAAAAGTGGTAGTTTACGGTAAATAGGGATAAATAAATAAATATATGTTATGAATTGAAAACGAAAAAAAAACTATTTGAAATAGCCTGACCTACGAATACAATCACAGACGTGTTTTTAAATATCTCTCTCTCTCTCTTCGCAACAAACTCAAAAATTACTGAAGGGATTTTCATAACGTTATGTTATGTTCTACGAGCAAAGCCAGGCTGATTCACTAGTACGCTCATAGCAATAGTATTAGTAAATAATTTTACTTCTACTAATATTGTAAATGCGAAATTTTATATGTTTCTTTGTAACTCCTTCACGTAAAAAACTGCTGAACCGAGTTTCAAGAAATTTGGCACTCACATAGAGAGTAACTTGGATTAACATATACAGTAGTTTTTATCCCAAAAAAAATTTCCTGTGGGACCACTAACCACGAGGGCAACGCCGGTGGCAACAGTTAGTAAGTTATAAGGATGCTTTGATATAACAAACACTTTGAATTTGTTAATGTTTGATTGTCACAGCAAATAAGAACAGTAAAAGTGTTAAAACTGACTTTAATTTCAATATGATATCATCTAAATATACAAAAAAATGTCGTTTATTCATTTTGACTCTAGGATTCCATCTTCAGATCAGAACTTCTTGGTAATAGGACCACCACTTTCGAATACAAAACAATTTTAAAAATTCACTCTCATCATTTTTCTCAATCGCGCCAAATAGTCAATAGTCAAATATTTTTGTTCAACATAGGATAAAAAATATCTCTCATTGAAAAAAGAAGTATAACTTATATATGATTGTGACATGCTTTTATTTTAGAGAGCCATTCTCAGTAGTAGACTAAGTACTTTTCAAGACGTATAAAATAGGCTCAAATACGATAGGACAATGTTGTGAATTTTAAGAGTTCCTATAACCACATTGCAGTTCTATTAGTTCAGCTCCATATCATAATAATTGTCCATTGTTACCCGATTTACAGACGCATGCAAAATTTTAGCTCAATTAGAATCAGCAAGTGGATTAACTATAACTTACAAGATTCCATTACAAACGTCGTTATAGGTGAAGTTGAAACTAAGTAAAAGCTTTTGTCTCATTCTAACGTGTTACGTTTTGTCTGGTACCGGTAATATTTAGAAAATACCGGTATAAAACCCTTAAACTAATAGTGCCAGTACTCAGTCTGGTACCGGTACTAACAGTACCGGTAACACCTCCGGTACCGGCATCGCACCAAGGTCAAACGTACCGGATCTTAAAAATACCGGTATTTCAAGCCCTGCATGTCACATTGTCTTATTTTTTTCTTTAAGTTTTGGCATTCGCGTTAGCATTTTGTCATTAGTCAAGTGAAATTTACATTGATTTGCATCAAATTTACTGAAATCGGGATTCAATTATAATTATTCATAAGTCGTCAGTAAGTCATGTCAGGCTCATTAGGCTCAAGAGGTGGTAAGCTCATGTAATGAGATTTATTGGCAACGAGGAATAATAATATTAATAATAATCTAATACCGTGTATTTACACGGTTCGCTAATTTCTTCAGGATTATTTCATTTGTGCACTTTCACTGCACAAAATGACTGGATTATATATATATGGACAAAGACTGGATATAAAACCCTTAATTTTTTTGTGTTTATTTGTTAGATTTTCACGCAACTACTAAATGGAAAGCAAAGGTAACAACATTTAGGATACATTTTACCTTAGGAAAATGTTCGATTTCTATCACTAAGTCACTTTTCCGTTCGCGCGAAGTCGGCAATAGCTAGTGAGGAATAAATTTTATGGTTAAAGTGTGTTTATATTTATGAATTTGATACAAATTACCGCGAATTTTTCAATGCCTTCCCCACGGTACATGTATCGACCACTAACCTTTGAGTTTTAAACCAAACCACTAGATCATAAGTCATTGTATCGATGCAAAAGTCGGTACTCGGATGGAAGTATTGTTTTGTATCCATCGATATATTCAAATTTTATATTCGATACGTTTGTACCACCCTGTCGATTCTTGTCATTTCCCTGTCAAATGTCAATGTCAATTGTCAAATAAAATTTTGCAAGCAGCGGGTGGATTGTGTCGTATTTATTTCGGTATTTTTACTATAGATCGATTCAATTAAATTGTTGTCTATATTAGTACTTAATTACTCTAGTGACTATACTAAAAACCAAATAAAATGGACTCCACCGCTAAAAAAATCAACCCCGTTAGGGTTCCCTTAGAAACTGATCAAGGTATTATCGAGAGTGAGGAACGAAAATGGCGTTTACCCCTAAAAGAAGTTTATAAACATGGCCTTACATTTTACAAAGGTACTCTTTAATCAGTAACATATAATTTATTGTATTATATAAGCAAGTTATTTTGTCACGTCAAGTATAAATTTATTTTTAAAATTGTAAACATCAAACAGAAGTCAGTGTATGTTTTAAATGATTTTGTTTTAATTATTTATCAAGTTTAGATATGATACGACCCGAGTGTTCGGGGATAATCAGGAAATTTAGTTTACTAAACTATTATACTAGTAATGTCAATAAGATGTGATAGAGCCAAGCCAAAACATGCTTTTTCTAGCTGTTATCGTGTCCTAACTTGGTTAGGCTAATCGTTAAACTTACTTGAGAAGTTTAGTGTTCCAGCCTCACCAATAACTGCTTAGGTGTCTATACAGTATACGTATTTAATAGCATCAATAAATCGGTCTACTGTTTGCATTTCTGACAAAAAAATACAATTTAATCAAAAGATTATGAATATGCTTGTTTAGATTCCTATTATTTTACAGATAAAGAGGGTAAAGCTTTACATTTGAGCTATGAAGATAGGTTAAAACTTGTAGCATATACTCAACAAGCAGCTCACGGTCCATTAGATCCAAACTCTGCACCACCTTTGGGTGTACTTGATGTCATAGGAAGAGACAGGCGAGCTGCATGGCAAGCTCTAGGACAGATGTCACAAGTGCAGGCCATGGCTGGATTTGTTCACACTTTAGATAGGTAAGAAGATAAATCAAAACTAAACTAATGTAGAAGTGTTTGGTTTTTTAAGGATACAAGCTCAAACTCAAATCTAAGTTAAGCTTCAACATATTCACTTAAAATAAATGAATAGGCTCTTTGGGCTGGTTGTCCTGTGTTGGATTTGACTTCATGAAGACCTGGGTTCGATCCCTTTGTGGGATAATGAAAAGAAAATGTGGTTTATGAGTTTTCTAATAAAAACTTTGGAATTGTGGCCAGGTGACAAAGTGGTTCACATTCAATATGTATTATCATTGCAAAACTTGCCATCAAATTGAGCTCAGCAGCTTACGCTGTTAAGAAAATAAGGCAGTTAACAGATGTCGACACTGCTAGAATTGTGTATTTTAGTTATTTCCACAGCATCATGTCTTATGGCATTCTTCTCTGGGGAAGCTCGGCCGAGGTAAACACAATATTTGTCTTGCAAAAGAGGGCTATACGGGCAATTTATAATTTAGGCCCAAGAGTTTCCCTCAGGGAAAAGTTTAAAGAAATAAAAATTCTAACGGTGACTTCTCAATATATTTTTGAAAACTTGATATATGTCTATAAAAATATAAGTTTGTTTAAGAAAAATTGTGATGTACACGCTGTAAACACAAGGAATAAAAACAATCTTGTTGTGCATAAGTCTCGTCTCCACAGAATCAGTTATTCTTTCATGGGCCAATGTATACGTTTTTACAATAAACTTCCCGAGCATATTAAAGACTTACCATTTAATAAATTTAAAAAATGTATTAAGATAAAGTTGTATGGTAAGGGTTATTATAAGATTTCAGAATATTTAGAAGACAGAAATGCTTGGGATTAATTGCTCCTCATGCCAATCTCTGCAAATTATTTGTGAATGTAATAACCTTTTGTAAATTAGATTTATAAGAAAAAAGACAAGCCCGCTGAGTTTCTTTCGCCGGATCTTCTCAGTGAGTGGCCGCGTTCCGATCCGGTGGTAGTTTTTAGAATTATATAGACGCGTTACAAGAATCTGTATATGGATCTACGTAATAAAAGCTATTTTGAATTTGAATTTGAATTTGAATTACATTGCGAGATTTAGTGCCTTCAGGTAGTCTTGGGTTACCCAGCTGTACCTCTGCCTATTTTTGTCGTATCCCTATAAGTGCATAAATATAATTTGAGAAACTGGGCATAGTTACTTTTCCTTATATTTATAAACTGGTGCAGGTCACAATAGGTGCCTGAAATAAGTACAAAAAGTAGACATATATTTTAATTTTGCTGAATTTATGATTGTAAATATTGATGTGCATTTTTTCCCAACAAAAAGTTCAATTCAATATGAAGTTAATCAAATAAATTTAAATTAAAACAAAAACATACAACTTCTTACAAAAATTTTATTTGTATTTGAAATAAAAATGTGTGTATATCAGCAATTCACAGACTGCAGCAGTGAAACTATAAATATAAAATACTACATAATTTATTCTAACTCACTTTTGTGACAACCCTGCAAATTTTTGTATTTATTATTATTAAATCTCTGTATTTGTTCCTAAAGGAGTTTCATTTTAAAAATAAATTGATGCACATTTTGTTATTCATGTCTTTTATTTTCAGATTATGTCCATTGTTTAAACCATTTTTAGAAGCCATTCAAAAAGATTCAGAAGATAAAAAGTACCAGGAGTAAGTATTCAGAATGTTACAAACTGAATTGTTAAATAACACTAGTGCAATCAGTCAAAAGGCAGGTGGCATTTATTTTCTGAAATTTTAAGAAAGGAAAATGCTATATAAATTGAATTTGACCAACATTATTCAAAATAAGTTATTTATGTTGTATAATATTCAATATATGTTGTTGAATGCACTTATCCATCTAAATGCAAAGCAGCATCTCTAAATAATTATGTTTTTTGTACCTTGTTTTAAATTCTTTTAAACATAATATTATAAAATGAAAAGCAAAAAAAAAAGCAAAATTGAAAAGCAAATTTTTTATAATTTAAGTTATTTTACACTTCACTTTTATTTTCACTTGTGAATATTTATTCCAAGTACAGATAAAGCTTAAAATATCTTAAACATTTTGATGTTTATTATTGAATAAGTTGAAGTAAACAAATACTTAACCTTACTTTAGCACTAACTTTTTTTATATAATTTTTTAGAAAAATGGTTATTCTCATACTCATTTATGCCTCTGTGGTCTAGCGGTCCAGGTGTTGGTCTTGAATTCGTGAGGTTCCGGGTTCGATTACCGGGTCGGGCAACGAAAAGATAAATATGGTTTTTCCAATTTTCTAATAAAAATAATGTTGCTCGGTATTGGACGTGTGCCGGGTGTGGGGATAGGCTTGCCACCTATCACACTGTGGGACTTAGTGTCTTTGTCTATTCGTGGTTTGCCCTGGTTGTGCCTCTGCCTACCTCTTTGAGGATATAGGCGTGAAATACTTTATTTTCATAGTCATTATCAGACCTTGGAAACATCTATAATTACTAGTATTTAATATGGAGACTCCAAAATGTTTAATGTTTAAATCTATTAAAGTTTTAAAGTAAGTTAGTAAAGGTAAAAATCTATTCAAGTTTTTGCTTAGCAATAAATGCGGTCAATATCAATATTGAACTATCTCAATGTATGTTTCAAATGTGTACCTATAGAAATTACAATAATCTATAAGGATCCCTTATTAGAGTTGACAAAATTATTCACTTTTATATATTTCTATTCATTAGGTTAAAGAAAGAGGAAGAAAAAAAAGCTCACTTAGAATTGCAAAATAGAATTATTCAAGAGAAGCAAAAACAAAAAAGTTCAATACTGACAGAAGAACAGCAAGTGTAAGCATTATATATTATATTAATTACTAATAGTCTGTACCTGATGGTAAGAAATTCAAGGCACCAAGACAATCAAAAAATGGTGGTAAAGAACCATACCAACCTGAGACCGAGACGTTACGCCTTGAGCAAAAGTAATTTTCATCATCATCAGCCGGAGGTGTTCCACTGCTGGACATAGGGCTCCCCCAAAGAGCGCCACAAGTCACGGTCGCCAGCTGCTTGCATCCAGCGGCTCCTCGCGACTTTGACCAGATCGTGAGTCCACCGGGTGGGAGGTTGTCCAACTCTACGTCCTCCTGTGCGGAGCCGCCACTCCAGAACCTTTCTTCCCCAACGATTGTCGGTTCTGCGAGCAATGTGGCGAGCAAAGTAAGTTTACTGGCTTCCTTATCCTCTGAACTGGAACACGTCAACGGCAAGCACTGACATTATGACGGCAGGAATAGGTAAGGCATTGGTACCAATCCAGGTAAGTCTGCGAAATTTTAACACCCAGGAGGATGTCACGGTGTTAATAAGTCTATTCTTGCCTTTTACAAGCTGCCTGGCAGAAAGGCAGATGGTCTATTCTACAATGGAGCCCGGACAAAGCATGGGGAAAAAAATCTTGTGTTAGTTATACAAATAGTAGATAGTTTCTTTTCTTTCTATCTTTTCTTTTCAGTTTGCTAGCTGAAAAAAAATACAATCTTAAATTACTTAATTATTCAGTTTTTATGTTTAGTATTACTTAATTCAAGATACAATCATTTGAATGAAAATCATTGTCATGTGAATGAACTAATAAACATTATGGCAATTAAATGTAATTATTAGGCATAAAATCTTGACATTTCAAGTAACATAATTTTTTTTGTCATTCATCAATTTATAACATATTTGAATTTCAATGTAACCAGTAATTCAAAATTAAAAAGTTCAATTTATAAATTCATTACAATATTTATGACAATCCAAAACAAATCAAAAGAAGATAAATAAAAATAAGTATGGTTTCATTAAAACCGTGTCATATTACATGTCTACAATATTTTCAGGCAAAGAATTAAAGATGCTCTTAACGCACAGACCTATGATCAGTTTCTACAGTATGCTCAGCAGCAATTCCCAGGGAATTTCGATCAGCAAGCAATATTAATAAGACAGTTGCAAGACCAGCACTACCATCAGTATATACAGCAGCTAGCTGTTGACCAAAGACTTGCCAACTCTAATTTAAACTACAAAGATGAGTCAGACAACGAGAATGAAACTAAAGATGAACCAATCAAGGATTATAATTTAAGTGAAAATGAATCTGGTTTTACAGATAATAAGTGAGTTTGAATGCCTAATTTTTGGTCTATATACGCATTATGAAATTGTATAATAGTTGTAATAAAAATAGTGATAGAGTATTGAATATTTTCAAGTAAAAACAATTTTATAGGTTCAGTTCAAACTGGCGTTTAACTAAAACACTTTTTTTTGCATATTGAAAAATAAAAGTTACACTTTTAAACAAACTGTAGCTCTTACTGCAAATAGGTTATTGGAATTTGTTCTAATTGTTGTGGCTTATTATGACCAAGTAGAGAAATCTTAAAATTGAATGTTTTCTAAAGATTATAAATATTTTGCAGGTCCCTACAAACCTTAGATAAAACAGAAATAACAAATTATAATGAAGACTCGAGAGGTGATGAAGAATCAGAAGGCGAAGGTATGTAGTTTGTTAACATGTAACATATTTTTTAAGTAAATTGTTATTATTTTTTCAGTTCTATTCAGATAAATGTAGTTTTCATATAACTTATTCTATTTACCTTCCCCATTTGAAAAAAACATTTAAATAAGTCAGTTTAGATAAATCAAAAACCATAAAAATATTTTCATAATGTAAACTTCAACTTTGCAGTCAAGTTAGACTTTCTTTATTCTTCTTTTATTAATAAGACAGGTTGAGTCTAAACAGTAAAACAATACGGACCACATCCCATACAAAATTTGCCCTGGAAGCAGCAAACTTGAACCAATAAATACTTTTCTCTGAAACCAAATTTGCCTAGGTATATTTACTAAAATATTATATATTTGATTTTATTGCCTTTTTTTATGATCATTCATTATTTTAGCCAAATTTAACTTCAACTCTTCTCATTTGTAGTTTTTAAAATAAAATATTAAAAAAAATATTCAAGTGTACATTATAATATATAGTATACTAGCGGCATGCTACGCTACATGCTTTGTTGCTACATATATGACCGCATGAATGACATAACACAACAAACCATAAAAAGAAAAAACAACTGAAAAAAGTTTCAATGTGACAGCACAATCTCCATTTGAAAAAAGTTTCAATTTGACACGAAAACATCCATTAAAAAAACGATCCGCCGTTTATTGAATTTATTTGTTACAAAAAATAAGATAAATTAAAAACCGCTTGACCGATTTTATGCAAACTTCACAAACACCGTCTACCAAATAGTCCAAACAAAGCCTAAACATTTGGTTTTGATAGGTGAGCCCATTCTTGAGTTATAAAATTAAAATGAAAAGTGACATTGATTTTTATATATATAGATATAAAAGTAACGAAAAAGTTTTTGTATAGATCATAGCATCCAATATTGTTAAAATGCAAAAGAAATTTTGCTTCTGCTATGACTGAAACCGTGATACATTGTTTAAAAACGTATTTGAATTAGTACGTGTCTGCTAAAGTTTGATATTGAGACATTATATGAAAAAAAAATATATAATTACTGCTAGTTTTATGCTTGTTGGACACAGGTTGGATTTGGTTCATGTCCTTTTCTTAGTCACAAAAAATTGCAAAACACGTGATTTTAGTACTTGGGGTTCTTATATTTGTTTTGGTAGCAAACTTGCAACACCGAGACCATAAGCTAATACATTGCGTTGATAGACGGGCTACCGGCAGTGGAGGAGGCCCGCATGTGGACGCGCGGCTCGGTGTCGCAGTTCAAGAGCAGCGCGCGGGAGGGGGGCGGCACGCTCACCGTGGGCCAGGGCGAGTGCGTCACCGTGCGGGTGCCCACGAACGCGCGCGCGCGCTGCCTCTGCTGGGAGTTCGCCACCGACAACTACGATATCGGTACATCACTAGTTCCTAGGACACGCCCGTCAATGCATTGACGTTTTTTATTATTTTGTACTCCCCATCCCTCTGGTACATGATGAGGAGATTAGATCATGTGTATTTTTAGCCGATTCACAAAAAGAGGTTCTCAATTCGACTGTATCTTTTTCATGTTGATTTTGACTGGCTTAAAAATAACAAAATAAAATTGTAATCATCTGAAAAATGTATGTAATATCATCTGATATAAAGTGGTTTAATGAAAAATTAATATAATATGTGATAAATCTCGGCAATTATCCTCCCTATTCGTAATACCTCGTAATTTTATAACGAAACCCTCCCATTTATGGTCCACGTCTACCCGCTAATCACAAAAACACGTGGGATTAGTGGCCCTAGCCACTATAGGTATTCTACGCGCGAGGACTCATTTGAACTGTTCAAGTGATACCAACATCATCATCGAGAACTCCCTGTTTCTTGAAAACTCGTCTTTCAAGCGCCATAATAAAATACCATACCACCAGGAAACCCATGTGCTTGTTTGCTGACCTCAGAATGTAAAAAAATATATAATTTATATATAAAGAAAAAGGTAAATTAGTACTCCAAAAGTCATGCATTGTTATTTTTTTGCATGCTACTTTTTAACATGAAACTGGCATGCCTGTATGAAAAGAGTAATGAAGGCCAGGCATTCGATACTCTATGTCTGCCCCGTAATGTGTATTGGCGTGAAAATGTGTATGTATGTAAGGTTTCGACAAATAAACTTAGGGCTGCCAATGAAAAGGGCGGAAATCTTATGTATAAAATTGAATATCTATTTCCCTTACTTATCGCATAACTCATGGACGGGTGGACCAGTTTTGCTAATTGTTTTTAATATTATGTTATTATCAGGGGAAGGTTCATATGAAAAAAAATTCTATACTAATAGATATATAGAAAGGATAATTTCTATTAGGTCAGCTAGTAATATATAAAAGTGTAGCTGAAATTGCAGGTAATACTTAAATATTTATTGATTAATATTTTAATATCTGGAATAAAACTCACTTGTTGTTGTTATATGACCTTGTCTCAGAATATACAGGTTGAAGCATAATGAGGAATATTTTCTAACTCCAATTATATACGATGATCAAAAACCTTTGTATACTGAATTTGTTTTGGAACGAAGTTTCTTACGGCAGGCTTGGAGGAGATAGAGATTTTGCTGCGCGACCGAACTGAAAAAAATTGATAGTAAAAACCATAAGAAAAAGCCGTGGAATAAAACCGTTTAATGAAACGTGCGCAGGCGCTACAGTTGCTGCGCCACCGAACTGAAAAAAATGTGATAGTAAAACCGTAAGAAAAAGTGGGTGGAACAAAACCGTTAAATGAGACGTGCGCAAGCGCGACAGTCGTATACACAAGCGAGTAGTGTATACCTTTCTCTTTCTCCCTCACTCAACCCCGCCTATGCATAGTATATACTCATGAGTTGTGTCGATTCTACATTAGCCGAAGGAACTTTGTTTCTACCTGGTGTCCCACGACACCACATTTATATTATTCTATTTTCAGGCTTTGGGTTGTTATTTCAATGGGGTAAATCACCAACTAGTGAGGTGACTGTGCATGTTTCGGAGAGTGACGATGAAGAAGATCCCGATGATGATAGCTATGGTGATGAAGGTACGTTATATGTTTTGTTACCGGATGTAAGGATGAGACGACCCTGTCGCCTGCTGGTAGAAGAATCTAGTGATTGAATTTCCACTACTGCAGTTATTCGTATTATGTTGTAGAGTTCTGCAGAATCATCCGGATTAGTATCGTCGCTTTATCTATATCTGTTTTGACTCGATCCCCAAACAAAAAGGGGTTTCACTATTAAACCGATATTTACTACAATTTAGTATCATTACACCCGTATCCCCGGTGAGGTACAACCAGAGCACCCACTATTAAGCCAAAGGTACTTAGTGTGGGACTAATGTGATATTTGGCAACCCTATCGCCAACCGCGCACTTATTCAAACCTGGGCAAACTTTATTTTTATTGATATTGAAAAAAAAAAACATTTGAGTTGCCCAAACCTAGAATCGAATCCTAGACCTCGAGCAGTCAATATTTACAAGTGAAATTGATATATATTTAAGCAGTTAATAAAACACACGTTAGACTTCAGAGCTACTTTAATACTGCCCTCACATGACACGCACATACATTAGGCCTCGTTATCTGCTATGTACACATCGGCTTATTATAATGCTGTGTACATACACCACAGAAATCCAAAAGTGAAGTGCAATATTTACTAAGATTTTTAATAATGCGTTTGCGTGTGTTACAGAATTGACAATACGAACCAATTCGGATCCAGAAATAGGTAGTGAGAGGCGGGTTCTCAGCAACTCCAGACCGCTAGTCAGCCTTGTAGTTCCTGTGTACCGGCGAGACTGTCATACTGAGGTAAGATATTCACTTATTTTATTGAAAAATATATTTTTTATTCAAGGCTTTTTAGGAAGTTTTATTCACTTTTAATATGCAAGTCCCATCGTAGTCTAAAGTTACTTACTACACTAGTATTATATATGCAGTAATATACCAATCAGCTTGATATACCAATGAAGCTTCAATATCATTATTGTTTTTGTTCTATTTCTGCTTCAGTTCATCAATACTTATTCTAATATCTAAACTCTAATATTAGAATATTTAAAGCACTCTCCTTGCCCGTATTGGTCCGGGCTCCTTTACAGAATAGACCATCTGCCTTCCTGCCAGGCAGCTCGTAAAAAGCGAACATAGACTTACCGTTACTAAAACCGTGACATCCTACTAGGTGGTAGAGTTTCGCAGCGACTTGCTTGGATTGGTAGTACCACTTTACCTATTCCTGCCGCCATAGCGTCAGTGCTTGCCGTTAACGTGTTCCGATCCAGAGGATAAGGAAGCTGATAAACTTACTTTTGCTCAAGTAATACTAATAATACCCCGGCGCGAGGTTGGCAACGCAACAACCTTTAGTGTCTTTAGGCGGCGTGAATTTCTTGCGATCAGGAAATCCGTCTGCTTGTTGCCTTCCAATATCATAAAAAAACTCTATTACTGTACACATGTTGTGTGGCAAATCCTGATAAAAAAAGTTTGACATCTCTAAATTAACTGGACACCACTCGGGGTGAGCTTCTTTACTGCGTAAATTAAAACGTTATAGTAATATTTGTAAGAAATACTACGCTTTTGGTTTTGTTCGGCACTTACGTAACACTTTGGGTCAGTGATTGTTTTTCGCTGTGTTTTTGGAACATACTATATAGCCAATTGTAGGTACTGACTTCTACCTTATGTTAAAATTTTGCGCCTGGTTGATCGAGAGGTATACACGCCCAACACTAACGACCACCACGGAACCGTTGCACGTTCTTGGGTTAAATATTTAACTCTGATTGAGCAGACAGACTAATACGGGTTTAAAACACGTAATAGGTAACGATTTTCTAACTAGACCCTCGACGAATCTTCGCTGACTTTTTAATGGTAATACATTTTTGCGAAAGCGAATGAAAATTGTATGATAATTTTACGAAGATTATATTATAAAATGTCAATAACTATACATAATAATTATTATAGAAATTTTGAAGAAAAACTGTGTTCTTATGAACCATAAGAAACGTGCTTTTTAATGAGTTTTTTTCACGTTCTAGGTATACGCAGGCTCTCACAACCACCCCGGGGAAGGTGTTTATCTACTGAAATTTGACAACTCATACAGTCTGTGGCGGTCGAAAACTTTATATTACAAAGTATACTATACGCAGTAATTTTTATTTTAGTTTGCTAGATTTTATTTAACATGACAAATTATATAAAAGTTATTAATTTGAAATTTTAATATGTCCGACTTTGTTTATGCCTCAAGGTATACAGGGTGTGATAGTTTGCCGAATATTACTTTTTCAGGCAACCCATTTTTAACATATTTCTGATATACTCAATTTGCTATAAAATCGGTTTCATCCTATTATCAGCTCGGTGTAGGTCGACTTAACTTCGGATCTTCGACTATTGACACTCGCGAACTAGCACGTGTCATACTAGTCAATAACCAATGATAATTTGGTGTTGCATAGTTAAAAATAATGTCAGTAATTTATACGAGTAAATTAGTAAAATAATAAAAATAATTCTTAGGTTTTAGATCATTATAATGGTCAAATTAAAAGGGATTTGTTTTATAAAACTTTTGATTTCTTTTTGTTCTTAGTGGGGTCTGTTACAGCTCTCCAGCTCTATTGTCGAAACTTTCATGTCATGTTCACCAAATAAAATAATAATAAAAAGATGTAATGTGTTCTATCTTATTCTCTCGTCGATTTTTTCAAACATTTCTTTATTTTTTTCTTTAACGTTTGGCATTTTAAACTACTGACGGAAAAATAAGGATATTATAAGTTATACGGGTCTAGTTGGGACATATTTTGAACGGGTGGACTGATTTTGATGCGGATGTTTGTTTGAAAGCCGTCGAGGCTTAATGAAACTACAACTATACTTAAGAAATTTTACTTCAAAAAGTTTTAAATTGCATAGTTTTGATTTAGCAAGCATATTGTATTTTCAATTTATGTTTTAGATTTCTGATAGGTGTGTCTTTGCACCCTGTATACAAGACCTAGTGTAATTGGGTATTATTCTAACACTGCAATGGTTGATATGAATTTAAGTGGAAATATGTAGCAGTTGCTTCAATACCAGTTTTGAAAGTTTTAGACTTAAAACCTAGGAATTTTTTATAAGTTTACAGACTTTCATTAACAATCAATTTTTTTAGTTCAAAAATGTCAATCAAAATTTTATTAATGTTAATGCTACAAAGAGTAGCAAATAGTGTTCTTAAGTTACGTGTATGTCTTACCACCACGATACCCATCTGCTCGTTTGCCTATCAATTCTATAAAAATGTCATTGGCATATTATAGGTATGTTATAATTTATAAGGTATTTGCACCTACGATAGCCCAGTTCTTAAGATGCCCCATTTTCAATATTTTGTATTTGTTAAAGTTTGAAAAAGTTTTGTAGGTACTAACTCTTAACTTCCGTACCCGTAACTCGAAACTCTTTCAAACTTTATAAAATACAACATACTGAAAATGGGCCATCTTAGGAGATGAACTATCACAGGCTCAAGTGCCTTATATTTGTTGATACTATTGTATTAATAGGTTAAATTATTTAAATAAATCAACTCAATTGTTTATAAAATTGTATTATAATAATAAATTATAAATAAATATAAATGAAATCGTATTAAATAATTAATGTTTTATATTTTAAATTTAAATGAATTTTCTTTACCTGAAATGTTAATGATGGATACTTGACAAAGACCACATCATTAGCGACATTAAAAACTTACGGTAATATTAAATATACTCTATAGCTAATGCTAATAATACTTTTATTATTGCGCTCTCATAATATCAATAGCGTATTTTGTTTTTTGTCACTCTTCTTTGGCAATGACTGCTACATATATCCAGATCTAAAAATAGTTAGAATTAAACACTCCTTATCATATCAACAAATAGCAGTCATTTGATTAGTCCCGACAAATTATATCCCCAGTTCTGTTCTTATTGATACTCTGCCTAAGCCGCATGGGACTAGGATTGACGATATGTTATGTTTGTGTAACTTTTAAAATGATTAAATGTGGTTTTACACCATAGATAATATTTTCTATATTACCACAAGTTTAACAAAGTTATTTGTTTATTTTTAAAGTAACGGAAAAAGCATAGGATGCCGCTAAAACGTCTTACTAATTATTAGGTTAAGATAACTACATACATTAAACAGTAAAATACAATGTACCTAAATACAATTATTTAGGATGGAAAAAGAAAATTATGATTATCACTTCAAAATTTTAATAACGGATTTAATGGATGTAATGAACGGATGTAAGGGTTTTGGTTGATGATATAGTGCTGGAACAAGTGAATGAAACTGTATATCTTGGTTGTGCTTTTAGTAGGGATGGAAGGTACACCGCGGATGTAGAGAGGAGAGTGAGTGCAGGGAAAAGTGTGAATGGAGCGTTGGGTAAGCTATTCCAAAGCGAGGTTTTGAGTCAAAAAGCTAGACTCGCTTTGCATAATTCTGTGCTTATCCCAACGTTATTGTATGGAAGCGAGAGTTGGGTATGTGAAAGAGCATGAAAGTAGGATAAATGCGGTCGAAATGAGAGCACTACGGAAAATCTGTAGTGTAACGCTCGCTGACCGCATTCGTAACAGTGAGATCCGAGAAAGAGTGGGATTGAAAGAAAGTGTTGGTGTTAAAATGCGAAAGGGCATGCTCCGCTGGTGCGGTCATGTGGAAAGAATGACAGATGAAAGATTGACAAAGCAGATATACAATGCGAATATGGATGGATGTAGGTACCCGGGGAGACCAAGGTTGACATTCCACGATCAGATCACTCGGATATTATCCGAGGGTGATGTCAAGAGTCTCCGAAACCGGCGTGTTTGTATGAAAAGGGTAATGAAAGACAGGTTTGTCAGGATCGTGAGGTCTGGCACTCGACACTCTCTGCCTACCCCGTAAGGGACTTGGCGTGAAGATATGTATGTAAAACATAACATTCAAAATGCCAGCCAGAAATATTTTGTCGTAATTTATAACAAATAAAAAACAGTTTTACAGTATCTATGTAAGATTTTATATAAAATACATTTGAATATTCATTAATAACTTATCGTTAACAATCAATTATTTTTGTGGTTGTATTTGTTAAAAACGCGTTATTTTGGCATCTAAACTGTTAATTTTAATTTAGAGTATTTGTTACTTCGGGCATTGAGATGGCATTTTACGCAAATCAAACTGCATAAAGTACCGACTTTAGTTTTCTTTTCACTAATTCTTTTCAACAGAATGATCGTGAAGTAAACATCGCTTGCTTAAAATTGCACTTTACTGTATTAAATTATCGACCAGAACCCATAAATAATAATAATTAATCCCTGGACAAATAACACAAATTTGATCTAATCCCAAAGTAAGCAAATCAAATGCTTGTGTTATGGGTGTTAGTCAAACATAAGCAAGTCAAGTCAATATAGCACACACGACACAGATAAATACATAAATACTGGAATAAATTTAATAAACATCCAGACTCAGAAATACAGTCATTTAAATGTTCGTTACACAAATGTCTGTCCCCGTCGGGAGACGAACCCGAGTCTCGTGGTTAATCGGCAGCAGTAAGCATAAACGTAACCGCTCAACCAATGATTCTCTCAAACATCACCATGTATATGCAATGTTTATCTACTTTTCTAACTTATCGTTTATTTTGTATAAATATATTTATCTATACGAATGCAATTCCTAAGTAATGAGTGTGATACACCTTTCACCTTGTACTATGTAAGATATCAAAATGTTGTAGCTGTTAGAATATAACTATGAAGATTATATATATAAACTTTAATTTTCACATTCAAAAGAATCCTTAGTGATCATTGGTTTTGTATAAAATTAGCGAAATTAATAATTATTAAATGTTATTGGAAACATTGTATGACTTGTTAGTTTTCATTAAAATTTATTTAAATTTAGATATATTTAATTTTTGAATTGTGAAAAAAATATATAAATAAATGCGTTTTATTATTAAATGTAGGGAAAGAGGATCTTTGCTTGTCTATGATATTTATACATCCAAAACACGTATGTATTTGATGTGTGTTCGCTACTGAGATGAAAAAATAACGGTAATTATTAAAATGTATTAGTAGTTCGAAGATTTTATTTATGTATAAAAATTACTCTACATTGTTTAAGAGCATATTTTCAAAACATTTGATTATTAAACATTTGTTGATAATGAGATTTGTTAGAATGAAATAAATTTGTTAATTTATTAGCATTATAAATAATAAATATTTAAATCAATAACAAAAACCCTTGTGACCTACCTAGTATTTTGCACTCCTCAAGCTGAAATACAGTTTGGTGACATAAAAAAGCAGTTATTATTGCTAAATTGTCTGGAATTGTCATTTTTTTTATTTCACTGCTTCTACCTATAATTTATTATCAAAACCGTCAAATATAGAAATATGGTTCCTAGGCAGATAGCAAGAGGATTTTTTTAAATTAAATGTCATATTAGGATTATTTAGCCGCCTTTTAGCTTGAGGACTGTGGTATTTCTTATTTGTAATAATTGTGTTAAATATTCACTACTGGCATGGTATAGCAAAAAAGTGTTTTCAATGTCATTGCAATTGGTCCATAATTTGCAATCAGGCCCAAATTAATAAAATGAGAATTGAGTGTGAATTAGGATTTTAATATGAGTTGTTCTTGTGTATTGTATTTTTTTCTATTTGTTGTCAATATTTTTTATATGTCAGTTATCTAGTTCCTGGGCTATTCGGTGTCGTTTTCGCGATATGTCGAATTTATTTTTGGGTATTCAAAAGAGTTGTGTGAGAGTTTTGGCGCCATCGAGATAAATATTGGTCCCAATTTTTCCGTTGTTTTTAAAGTTCGTGTACATATTGAGCATAATTAGTAAATTTTAGTAGTATTTTGTATAATTTTGTGCAATTAAAAGCGCATGTGAAGTAGGTGTTTATGAATGAATTAGTGTATCTTGGATTTCCTGGTTACTGCCAAATCTCACTAAATGAACTTACCGCCACCGCATTACCCAACACCCTAACATGACTTTCTACTTAATAATTTTGAACAATTTAAATCCAAATTAAATCGGATAACATGATACAACATAAACTTGACTAATGATAGATGCTGACGCACAAGCCAAAATTAAGACGTTCCTAAAAAAATAATCGCCATGGAAAATTGCTATCTCAGACTGCGATTTTGGGTTTTAACAAACAAAAAAATAAAACCACATTATATAATTGGAAATGGTAAGGCAAAGGGGTATGATTTTTTAGATTGCAAGCATAAGCAACTAGAAATGTTATATTTTAAGTAATTTAATAGTATAACTATTGAATGTATAGTTTATTATGTGAGTATTAGTAGCATTTAAATGTTTAAATACGAAACGCAAAAGTATTTACAATAAAATGACAATGAAATATTTTCGTCTTTAATTTTTACCTTATTGACACATCTAAAGTATCACCAGAAAATGTTTATTTTATTGTACTAAAAGGTGACGACAAGGAAATAAATTAATTGCTTGTGATTGGCTCGTGACTTAAAAATATCTGTATTACAAATAACTACAACGTTCGAGAATAGACCACCTGTCTAACAGGCAGTTTGCAAAAGGCGAGCACTGGTGGCCATTACTAACAAGACCACTGTGGGCAGGTGGTAGAGTGAATGGTGGAAAGAATCCACTGCTTTAGGTACCTTTTCTGCCGTCATGAGGACACGTTCCGAGCCGGAGGGTACGGTAGACTTCCGCAGTAGGCCTAATATCGCGGTCGCAGGCACGTCGCAGGACAGCGCCGCACGTTTAACATCTATAATGTCTATAGGACACTTGTCTTTTACTATCAAAAGACCCTTCTGCTTCTTCGCTGACTTATCACACAAAAAAGAGACGATGAGGCACTTGCGCCCATGATAGCTCAGTTCTTAAGATGGCCCATTTTCAATATTTTGTATTATTTAAAGTTTGAAAGAGTTTCAGTTACTATCTACGGACCATGGTAGTAATTTAAACTCTTGACATTGGCTAAACAAGTCGTGAAAAACTATTGAAAGCCATATGTATAAAAGAAGAAGAAGAATTTAAACTCTTTCAAACTTTAAAAAATATAAAATATTGAAAATAGGCCATCTTAAGAACTGAGCTATCTTAGGCGCAAGTACCTTATTACCGTATCAAAATATTATAACTTAAACTATTGAATGTTGTGATTATATAAATTGTCAACAGAATAATATTCAAAGTCCAACACCGTTTGTGTTTTTTTTTACAATAATATTCAATGCAATCGAGCAAAATAATCCTGATATGACGAAATAAGCATGCGACCAGCCAACCGACTTCCGCTAGTAGTATATTATTCTAGCACAGTGTTTCCCAAACATTGTTCTGCCATGGCCGGGTAATTTTCAAACTGCCTTTCCGTGACCCATTTGACACATTAAATAGTAACTGCATCCAGTAGGTTACTTTACCTACATTTTTACACTAAGAAGTTCGTCGCATCAAGCTGCAAAAATCTGTTTATACTGTCCAAGTGGAATATCTATGATTGGCAGTGAAAGAGAGAGAGAGGCTCAGTGAGATGAAGCGCAAGAGCTTGTAGTTTTGACATCTCTGCTGCGACCCGGTATTTAATTTAAATGGCCCTGCATTGGGTCGCGACCCGACATGTGGGAAACACTGTTCTAGCAGATATCAATCAGCTATGTCTGTTTTACGATTGCTCTTCATGATGGCCAACCATGACCATACGATGGTTCATGATGGTTACAATTAGTTGTGATCTGTAGTGTCCCAGAATAATTCAACAGGTCCGTTTAAATAACTCATTATTTATAATTAACTATATAAGTATTAATAATTCGCTAGTATTGTGTTCAAGAGTACCTAAAACGACATATCCGATTCCAATTTCAAATTTACATTAAATCGAGATTCAAGAGTAACCCTATTGGAAGTAGGTTAGGTTTTTTCATGTATGAATAAATGGCGGGGGTGAATGATATATAATCTCCTTTCTTATACATAAACTTCTTTTTACTTTTAATGTTTGTCAAGACTGTCACTATATTTTCTTCTAGGTAAATTAAATTGATACATTAAATAATACGATAAACCACATTAAACTTGGCTTTAATTTACCTAGAAGAAAACATAGTGACAGTCTTGACAAACATTAAAAGCAAAAAGAAGTTTATGTATAAGAAAGGAGATTATATATCACAAGTGAGCCGGTCACTAAAATTCTATAAGACCCGACGTCAAAAGGAGGAAGTTGTGTATTCAAATTCTGTTCTTATGTTCTTCTCTTGAATTACTAAACTTTAATTAATAATAAACAATAGATGATTCTATCCGATTCATTATCCCTCTTTTTCTGTCGTTGCTAAAAATAAATTAAAGTTCCCTGTCCCGGGACAAACTAACTAGTAAAACCTAAAATTCAGGCTTTCTTAGAGTTAACGAGGTGTTCAGGTACCGGATAGTATCAAGAGCGTCGTCAGCCGATGGCCTAGATGGGGGCAAGTTGATACCTACGGAGATTGAGAAAAATATACATTTTAGGTTCGATCGGGAGCGTCCTGTCCTCGACTTTTTGACTTGCCTTGCATTTCGCTCTAAATAGTAGCAAACTAGTAGAAAAAATACTAGAATAATCGATCAAGTTAAAGACTAAGACTGTAAGAATAATAAGACTGTTTGCTTTATCATTTTTTAGAATCTCTAGGGGAGGGCAGCTGCCCTCCTCTTGCACCCCTTGGCGACGGCCATAGCGAAGGACCGCTAGACCACAGAGGTGATATTGACATTTCCGATTAAATTTCAGCCCGCTGCTTAAAATTTAGAAAAAGGGATTGTGTGGCAAATCACCATCATCATCGTCATCATCATTTTTACCCTTTAGACATGACTACCAAATCCAAAGAGTATACAAATACTACGTAATAACCAAATCAATGCTTTGGCAACATCGGTCCACTTAAAACTGACAAGCAATGCTGCCACCTTGGTGGCTTCTCAACCAGAACTAGGGCTTTTTCAAGGTTACTAGTGGTATTTTTTTACTATTTAGCGCTTTTATTTTTTCTGGTGGTTTTTAGTGTTTTTTTTAAAACGGAATCCGTCAACACATATCTTGAAGGGAAACTACATACCGTTCTAGATTTTCACTGTTACGCACAGATGTCAATATGTAAAGACATAAAGATGCTGTACATAAATTTAAAAAAAAATAACTTTACATCGAAATTATGTCACCAGAGTTGGATAACATATTTTAAAAAGTTTACATGTTAGTGTCATTTGAAAAAATATTTTGAAAAATGAAGAATAATAATTACATCACCTACCAACAATGTTTTAAAAACAATATTAAAGTATTTTCACTACTTTAGCTAATAATTAAATATAATAATACCTATATTAACAGAGATAGATTGATATTTTCGAATACTTTAAAGGGATTATTAGTTAGTTCAAAGTCGAGAATGGTATAATATGTGATGTATGAAAAATTAATATAAAATAAATAGTGTTCCAATGAGTAGTTAATTTTAATTTGCCATTTGAAGTTTAGTTTTGATGAAATACTGTTTTTTTAGTTACTCGTTATTGCATTACTATAAGTATATTATTGTAAATTTAGTTTGATCTTGATATTTATATAAAAACGGTAAACAAACTTATGAAAACAAAAGCATTAGTTATGTTTTATGGCTTCTTTGACGAAAATAAAAAAAAAATGGTCGTAGTGATTAAATTTCCTGTAAGTATCGAATAAAATTAGTCAAAATTTTTCAAAGAGGCATTTTGCACTGTACAGTTTTGTTCAAAGTACACAAGTATTCGTGTAGAAGTAAGTATATCACGTAAATCTCACTAATTGAGCTTGAATGAGGACGCCACCTCGTTACCTGAGACCCTTACATCACTTTATTTCTTCTTTTGCATTACGACTCATTTCGAATAATACAGGCCTGATTTTTAATATTCATGTAATTTAATACAAACAGAAACTTGAGTAACGCAAATACTAATGCTAAAAATTAAAAAAAAAAAATATCTGATGGAATCTGGTGGTTTTTTTCTTGTTCAAATTTCTCAAATCTGGCGAAATTTTGCTTTTGATCTGGCGCTTAAAAAAAATTAGAGGTGGCAACACTGCTGACAAATGACAATTTCATTTGAGTTTATTTTGAAGTTTTGAAGTAAGTAAAAGTCAGTGTAATGAATTTATTTTTAGTGTGAAAATTTCTAAAATGTTACAAAGATTGTTTTGTAAAAGTTTTAATATAAAATTATCAAGTAGGCGAAAAAATTTACTGCTCGCTCTTTACAATGTTAACCAAAATCCTTGTACATTATGTGGAATTAGGTTATATGCTAGTCACAAAAGTGTATTACCAAATAATTATGAAATACTTAAATGGGGTACAAATAATGCGATAGTTGTAAATAAACAATACTACACCAGCCAAGTTGATGCTCAAAAGAAACCAGAAAACATTGAAACTATCAAAATAAATGATGCAACAACTACTGTGACCAAAAAAATCAAAATGAAACCATCGGAGATAAGAAGATTATTAACATTAGCTGAACCTGAAAAATGGACTCTTACAGGTAAGATACGCGAGTGTATTTTTAGCAAGTTGCAGAAGCAATGTACATATTAGATAATGCAGAAGGTACTGTGACAGCCTCAATCATAAGGTAACGAGTTTGTAGAGGCTACAGTGTTGACTATTTTTTATTTTTATGGTATTGTAAGGCAAACAAGCAGACGGATTTCCTGATGGTATCAAATACACGCCGCCTAGAGACACCAAAGGTGGTAATGGTGCTATGCCAACTTGATTCCGGGATGTTAGACTTTGAGCTAAAGTAAGTTTATCTGCTACTTTACCCTCTGAACCTGAACACGATAACGGCAAGCACTGACGTTATGGCTGTAAGAATAAGTGAGGCAGTAGTGCCAATCTGGGTGAGTTGCTGCAGAACTCTACCACCTAGTCAGATGTCACAGTGTAACTGGCGGTAAGCCTATGCTCGTCTTTTACAAGCTGCCTGGCAGGAAGGCAGACAGTCTTTTCTTCAAAGGAGTCCAAACCAACACGAGGGTTGGTTATTGTAGAGTTTTATGAACTGTGTCTCAGATTGTCAAATTCGTACTATTTCAAGGTAACAAGTACTTAGCCTCCTAGTTGGTTGAGGAGTTAGTATACACACTTTAACACCACCAACCAACCGGTAGGCTTGCATTTGATTCCTGTCATTTGGAAACATTTGTCTGTTGAATATCTAGGTGTCTGCATTTTTGAGTCTGCTTGTGTTTATTAAATTTATTTTGGTATTCATTTAAGTGTTTCTATTTATTACTATTGGTGACCCATAACACAAGGGTATCATTTGATTACATTGGGGTTAGATCAATCTGTATAATTTGTCCTGATATATTAAAATTTTATTTACTTTTTACCACCAAAAAATCAATCAAATCAAATCAATTTGCTTTCCAACCACACAAAAAGGTCACACTAAGTATCATTATAGCAGTGGATGAAAAGACCAGAGTGAAAAGTCATGGGTAAAGTGGTGGTACCAACTCTGGCAAATAATCTTAGTACCACTATCTATTTTAAATAACTTAAGTACATCCTTATTTTATTTAAGGTGCTATTGGGTTTCTAATTATATCATCTTCTGTAACTATGGCTATCCCATTCTCACTCGGTATGGTGCTCGATATAATTTACAGTGGAACAACAGATTTGACAACAGCAAGAGAAAAATTAGACACATTATGTTTAATGCTCTGTGGAGTATTCCTTGTCGGTGGCTTAAGCAACTTTGCTAGAGTTTATTTAATGTCTATATCAGGTAAGTGAATATTAGTTTGGTAAAAAATAATATGTAATTTTGATTCTTTCTAACCAAATTTGAGCTTTTAAAAAAATAATATTTTCTCATTAAATAGAGAGATATGGATTTACATCTAAGAAAGGCTACAAGATTGACTTGTGTGTGAAATGGAGAGGTAATAGTCATTTAGGTCACTTTTTTCTCAAACTTTGAGATGTGATTTTAACATTATATTTTTATTAATAAAATATTCAAGATACATCTAATGTAAAAAGTATTTTTTTGTCAGTGTTTTACAAAACTGGTCCGCATGAATAGCCATATCTATCTTGCTTATACCTAATATAAGCTATACTATAGACTATACTATAAGTAAGAAATATATATATATATCATTGAAAGACACAATAGGTGACTAGGATGTCATAACATGTAATATGTTTGGTTGTAAATATTGCTGATAATATTTTTACAAATTTTCAAAAAACGATTTTTTACTTAGAGAATGAACCTGCAATGATCCTTTTTGTTTGTTAATTGTTTATATATCTTGATGATAATGATTTTAAGGTAACATAGTATATTCTTTGGTTTGTGTTTTAATCAAGTTTATTTATTATTAAGAAACATATATCATTCAAAGACGCTATAAATGGCTGGGAATGTACAATCATATATTTGATTGTCCTTAATATTGATGATAATATGTTCACAAATTTCCAAGGAAGACATTTTATTAACTTACACAAAAACTGAACATGTAATGTTCCTTTTTTGTTTGTTTGTTGCTAATTTAATACCTTATTATACTTAATGATATTAATTTTAAGGTACCAAAAAGTGTAATGACATCTTTTATTAGACATTGAATTATTATTGCTGTTGCTACTTTGGTAGGTCTAAATGAATGTTGTTTCTTTAAGTTGCAATTTTTTAAAAATTTTCATAATATTTAAGGTCAACGCATGACACAAGCTTTACGCAAACAAGTCTTTGGGTCAATAATGAAACAGGAACCAGCTTGGTTTAGCAAGACCTCAACCGGAGAATTGGTCAATAGATTATCTGCTGATACCCAGCTTGTAGGTCGTAATTTAAGTCAAAATGTTAGTGATGGACTCAGATCATTGTTCATGGTCTGTGCTGGAACTGGAATGATGGTAAGTTTTATTGTTTTCGATAGCCCAGGATTTCTAATAATATTACTATCTTGTTTGAATTATATTACTATCTGGTGGTAGCATGCTGTGTACTTGCCTTGGTAGGGTAGCCTTCCTGGCGCCATAATGACTGTCATGTTCCAGTCTGGAGGGTGAGAGTGGGAGTAGCTGGTACTATTGCACAATAGGCTTTCCATCCTAGATTCAGGACAGCCACGCATCTATAGGCCACGGTTGTGGCCATCATCAGGAAAGCCGTGTGGTTCACTGACCTCTAACATAAACAAAAAAATTTTTTTGTTAGGGCGTGTTCAGATGGACCCGCGCCGAGCACGCACACGCGTGAACCCGCCCTAGACCCGCGCTCAGCACGCGTCTCCGCGTCGAGCACGCACACGCGTTGAGCCCATCCTAAACCCGCGCTCAGCACGCTTCGCATCCGCTTTTACTACTAGTGATAGTCAATACAATACTAGCTGAAGCACGGGCGCAAGGCATGTGCTGCTCGTGCGCGGGGTGCGCGCGGCGGCGGCGGGCGCGTGGCGGACGCTTGGCAGGCGCTTGGCGTGCGTGTGGCGTGAGAGCATTGATTTGGTTAATGCAATTTGAGAATAATGGTGTCACAATAGGGCTCAAATTATGTCGAAAAAAATGAAAGCGTGTTCGACGCGGGTGATGGCGAGCGTGGCGTGCGCGTGTCGTCTGAACGCAGCCTTAGATTACACACAGTGAAATTGATTTTATTTATTTTTACATAAGGATATATTCATTGAGTTTTTATCCCATTAGCAATAAAGTAATTTCGGGCTCCTACACAAAACTACGATGCGATGTCGCATTGTAAAAATCTGCAATCTTCCTTGACGCATCGCAAGAGCTAGCGAATTGATTCTCATCACGTATTCCTGCGATATTCCGTCACACTTTTTGACGCTGCTTTAGTTCGCTTTGAGACAGCATGTGGAAAGATTTAAATATAAAAAAATAATTGAATATAAAAAAAATATAAAGTACGACGTTGATTTTTTTTTACATCACTTTTTGAGGAGCGCCCTGTTCTTCGGGACGCTCGAAGATTATAAAATTCGTGTATATTGTAAAATTGCCTCTGTGGTCTAGCGGCTCGGCGTCGAATTTGACTTCTAGATGTCCCAGGTTCGATCCTTTTGTCGGGCAGCAAAATAGAAAATGTGTATTTTCAATTCTCTAATAAAAATAACGTTGCCCGGGATTGGATATGTGCCCGGTTCGCGATAGGCTTGCTACCTATCATATTGTGGAACTTAGTGGTGTGTTAGTCGTGGGCGCCCTGGTTGTACCTCTGTCTACCTCTTCGGGGATACCTTACAAAATTCGTCGGTTTTCAAAGCTTCATATTTTAGATGAAAATAGTTCCCAATGGCATTCATAATAGTAAAAAATGGATGAATCCAAATTCTTCTTTTTTTGACTTTCCTGTATCATTTCAGCAATAACAAAAATGCACACTTCTTTTTACGATCCATGTTACGACCTAGTTTTCAAAATACGGTATGGTTGACGGACGAAGGCATTATCACACTGGGAGACGCTTTGCCGCATGAATCGCATCGCAGGAAATCGTATCGCAAATTTTCTGCGTTGCGAATTCGCATCGCAGTTTTGTGTACAGCCCTTCTACTTTGATATCTCAAATAAATTGTTAAAAAAGACTTTGTGAGTGGAATACATCATCTTCTATCACAATCATACAAAAACAGAGAAAAAATATTTACTCACTTTGTAAGCTGCATAATTAAAATACATAAATCGAATTAACGGTTGCTCGAGATCACTAATTGATACTTATCTTATGTTTACGCTTGTTAATCGCCTCTGTGGTCTAGCGGTTTAGTTGTTTGACTTGACTGCATGAGGTCCCGGATTCGAATCCCGGGTCGGGAAACAAATAGAAAATTAGGTTTTTCTAATTTTCTAGTCTAAAAAAATTGTTGCTCGGGATTGGAAATGTGCCCGGTTGGCGATAGGCTTGCCACCTATGACATTGTGGGACTTAGTGTCTTCGGCTAGTCGTGGGTGCCCTGGTTGTGCCTCTGCCTACTCCTTCGGGGATATGGGCGTGAAGATACTTATTTTTAATATTATGTACGTTCTCAACTATTCCAAACACAACTTGTTGCTAGGTTTCACTGAGCTGAATCCACTTCTTCAACCCTTCTTTTTCAGCAAGGTGTTATAAAAGCTTAGTGTTTAATCTATATTTATTATTTATATTGTTTACTAGGTGGTAGAGTTTTGCAGCGACTCGCCCGGATTGGTACCACCGCCTTATCTATTCCTGCTCCATAACGTCGGTGCTTGCTGTTGACGTGTTCCGGTTCGGAGGATAAGGTAGCCAGTAAGCTTACTTTTGCTTGAGGCCTAACATCCCGGCCTCAGGTTGGCAACGCACCTACCAACTTTAGTGTCTCTAGGCACCGTGAATTTTTTAGGCTAGTTTGCCTTTCGCTATCAAAAAAAAAGTACCCGGAATCAAAGGTTTTCCCATAAGTGTCAACAACTTGAAATCAATCTGATTGACAAAACCATGAGTTCTATTTTTGTATAAGTTGTTAATGTATTTAATAAATTTCAGTTTTACATGTCACCATCACTGGCATTAATAGGACTTTGTGTTGTTCCTCCTGTTTCTATGCTTGCGGTTATATATGGACGTTTCGTTCGAGGCATCACTCGACAACTACAAGATTCTTTAGCCGAAACTAGCGAGGTTAGTATATTATTATTATACTGTATACAGTCATTGCTTTAACTTTCTAGGTTAATTGGACATGCCTAACTACCATCCAGTCATCGATGGGGCTCGGTTTAGAATCCTGGCGGGGGCAATACAAACGTTTGCTTTTTAATTAAATTAGTCTATACTTGTATAACGACTGACTGATTCATCATCGCTGAGCAAAAACTGTTAAGGGTTACAGCCATGGGTGAATTGGGTCGTTTAATGACTAGGCACCCACTACGGACGGAATTTCGGAAATGTAGGGGTGAAATAGAGATTGAGAGTTTGAATGGAAGACCGCTATTTTTTAAGTTAGAAACATTAAATTTTATTTATGGGCTACTTATTAAAAATGATTAATTACGTATTTAAGTGTTTCTGGAAATTCTGCCTTTAAGGGGATGAAATAGTGGTTGAAAAATTGTATGAAAGTCCTTATTAATGGGTTAAAATCAGTAAGTATGTTAACTGCCACGCGAGTAAAGCCGCGGGTTACAGCTAGTGTGATATAAAATACCATAATGTTGTAAATCCAAAGCTGTTTTAAGAATATCCAAATAAGACTGCATCAAACTAATTCTGCATTAAGGAAAATTAATAAGAACTATCTAACTAACATCACATTAAAACCTGACAAGAATAAAACAGAAATCAAAAAGAAACGCTTGTGAATCTTGGCTGGTGTAGGCATGTGAAAAATTATTTAACCACAAAAACAGTCAAAATAAAAACTTGCTAGACCATTCACATATTATGCAAAGCAGGAAACCATTTTTTCATTAGTATACATTCTAAAAGATCAAAGGTTATATGTTTTACTGATAGCATTTCTAAGTAGCTTTGACCTGTGATGTCGGATAATTAAAATGTATGTTACTATTAGAATTATTAACCATTTGTATTCAACAGTCTTTAACGCAAATCTATATACATAAAAATCAATGCCACTTTTCGTTGCAATTTCATAACTCAACAATGGGCTCACCTATCCAAACCAAATGTTTAGGCTTTGTTCAGACTATTTAGTAGATGGTGTTTTGTGAAGTTTGCATAAAATCGGTTGAGCTGTTCTTCATTTATCACATTATTTTGTAACAACGAAATTCAATAAATGGCGGATCATTTTGTTAATGGGTATTTTTCAGTCAAATTGAAACTTTTTTCAGTTGGGGATTGTGCATCATATTTAAACTTTTTTTAGTTGTTTTTTTTTGTTTCGTTGTGTCATGTCTTCCATGTGGTCATATACACGTTCAGACCGCCATCTGGGGAACATTGGCGTTAAACAGTATGCTAGAATTGAACACGACATCCAACATTTGTATTTCTTTTTTTAATTGCAAGTAAGCTGAAGAAGCTGAGAAGTTATCTATACAGCCAAATTTTAAAATAAAAAAAAACAGGCAGGCCATTCCACGTTATTAATAATTTCAATGTGATTTTTATAGTAAAAAAACCAATGATTTTATTCACATTTTATTTATATTCTGTCAGAGACATTTCAATAATGCAACACATAATTGTAAATGTAACATGATGGCAAGGACAATGCTGCTGCTACCGAGTTGCTCTGCACTCCCAGAGTTTTCCATGACCTGAAAATAATATTGAATTAACGAACGCTCTTTAAGAAAAATCAAAATTGAGATATTGGAGGACTCAGTATCTTCCGTTGAGTTTCACCATCGAGCATTGCGTCAAAATTAAAAGATTTGTGTGTGCACATCACATTGATGTTTAGCACCTTGTAATTCTGAAGACACTTCTTATCACCTACTACACTTTCGTAGAGCCAGTTATAACGGTATTATTACCTAATGCATTCCATATCTGGGATTTTACAAAAAAAGAGCGTAGTTATTGCTTGCGGTCGGTAACGTTGTTCTCGTGTCACGACTGACTGAAGACCTAAGTCCCACAATGTAACAGATGGCAAACCTATCGGCAACCGGGCACATGTTCAGTCCCGGGCAACGTTCCTTTTATTTTTGAAATTGAACACAAGTACACATATTGATATAATCGAATCTTACCCCAGACCGCTAGACCACAGAGACGACAGAGTACGAGTGCTAAGTTCAAGTACGAGCTATGCACAGCAATTAAACAAAACTTATACATACCAACTTATCATTTAAGTATCAACAATTTTATTGAAGCAGTAGTGAACGGGCAGGGCATACGAATGATCAATGTCATGTTTTCTTGAAGTGAAGTAGCGCCTCATCATCTAAAAACATATTAGTCTTTTAACTAAATAATAATAAATCTGTTTGCAACATTTCTTAACTTCCACGGGAAGGGAAGGATAGGTATGGAGAATAAAGTTTAGTAGGTAATTTAAGAAATCGATTTTTGTTAATGTCCATGCTTTGGTACTTGTGTACGTGTAATAGTTATACTATCTGCAGTGGTAGTTTTTAAATGTAATTACCTGTTTCTTGTGGTTCCACGGCAGAAGTCTGATGCCCAGAACAAATTTTCAGGTTTTTACCAAACTATTGCACTAGGTTATAAAGCACAATTTTTATGTGGCGGGTAATAAAATACTTAACAAAACGATAACATTATGCTTTCGCAGATTTAAAGAGGCGAATTAAACTATTTTTCTCAAAACAAATACGGATTTAAATAATTTGAAAATTCAACAATTTTCATTTTGATATTTTCGTCAATCAAAATTTAACAAATCTTGACATTTAGATGAACTCTGGTTTTTTTTATTTGTACTTGTTGGTTTACAGTGACAGCTTACGTCACGTGGAAAAATAGCACTGTCACCTATACGGTTGATTTTTTTTTAAATTTATATTACATGGCGTGATTAAGGTATTTAAAAATACCTTGTCTCCTGTATATTTAATATTAATGTTGTAAAATAATTTTATACCTCAAAATGTAATTAATATTAGTTTTTCAGTTGGCGGAAGAAAGGATATCAAATATAAAAACAGTGAAGGCTTTCAGCAAAGAGGAAAAAGAATGTGAATCTTATTCACAAAAAATCGAAAAATTGTTGAAATTGGCTTATAAAGAATCTTTAGCGGTTGGAAGTTTTTATGGATTGGTAAGTGAATATCTACAATTTTATATAATTAGCATTTGGCTGCAACTTCTTCCTTGACTATTCCGAAATATCGGGATAGTAATAAAAGCCCTGGACCGAAAAGAAACCTACTAAACAAATTTTGGAATAGCAGAGCATGTACGACTTTTTCCTAGACGAATCGTCAATCGTCGATAGATAGCTTTATGAAATGAGCAAGGGTTTGCCACAAATACCATGACCTAATAAGGTTGAGATTGATGGAAGTTATCTCACAGTTGATGTTTATCATGAAAAGATAATAATGTATTTTGTTATCAGTTTGATTTGGTGATATATATTTTATGATTATCATTTTTTTTATCTGAAACTGCCATTAACACTCTTATATACGAGTATATTGATTCTTACTAATATTATACGCACATATTAATCGAGATTCAAGAGTAGATAACCCTACTGATTACTATTTACTACATTACTTTTGTCCTCGCTATTTAAAGGGTAGCGCACATTTGGACGGGGCAGAGCGATTCGGGCCTCGAACTGACCCAGGCAGGCCGGGCCGCAACAAAAATCAGCCGTCAGTATCAAAGAGTAGAGTAAAAGAGAATACAAGTATGGATATTGGCGACTCTGGTAGTCGTAGAAAACTATGTCGTCAAAATGTCATTAGAACCTCTGTTCATATTAATAATATCGTTTTTACTCTCATTGGTGAATGTAAAGCGCTCTGAAAGCCACGGCGAAAACACACCACGATGCGGTCCGGCATAGTGCGCGTTGCTTCATACAAAATGTACGAAAGAGATTACGCGGATTATGGCGCTGCGATGATCCTTGTCTTGGCCTGTCCAAATGTGCGTTATCCTTAAGAGTCCCCGTTAAGTTAGTGGAGTTCCACAGAACAGACGCGCGCTGGCGTGTCTAATATCAATATTAAAAAATATTATAAGGGTAAGGGTAAGGGCGAACACACCCTTATAATATTTTTTAGCCGATTGCTATTATTTTATCTGTAACTGAAACATTACGTCTACCAAAAGTAGCGGAGCACCAGTAAAGAATGTTTCAAAATCGGGGATGGTTTCCTACTGAGAGCTTCCGCTGCATGGGCTGCGTAAACAGTTTAAGGTTTCACAAAAAACATGTATGACATAATTGGTCCCTTTTAAAAGTTCTAAAAAAAGTCCACCACAACATATGTATATCTTTTAAGGTTAGCTCATTATAACCTTTTTGTGCTAACCAAATTTGTTCTAAAATAAAGCATTATTTGGGAACGTGTTTTTATAAACGTGATATTAATCCTTATCCAAGTTAATATATTATTCGTCACAACTATTTGATTTAAAACAAAATTGGCCTTGACATCTTTAGGTTAATATGAATATTTTAGGATATATCGCAGTTTTAAAACAACATCACAGCAAAATAATACGCCCAGTCTTGTAATTTATGTATCCGAAGGTTTTCAGTTACGCCTATTAAAAAATATTAATACGACTCTATATTTTAGACAGGTTTATCTGGCAACACCATCATAATCTTGGTTCTGTACTATGGCGGTGGGATGGTTGCTGCAGAGGAATTGACGGTTGGCAACCTTACATCGTTCCTTTTATACGCTGCGTATGTTGGTATCAGTATTGGAGGCCTCAGTAGTTTTTATACAGAGCTTAATAAAGGGTTGGGCGCTGCGACGAGATTATGGGAAATTATTGATAGAGAACCGAGAATACCGGCATCAGGTTTGTATATTTTTTATATTAGGCTAACAAAAATACAGATTTCTTGAAGACATCCTTTAGAAACCAATTTTAATGGTGCGATGCCTATAGGAGGTGGGTACCAATCTTCTTGTGTAGTTTAACGGCTGCAATTATTTGTAATATTTTAAATCCTCGTGTTGGTAAAGGCTCCTTTGCAGAATAAACCATCTGCCTTCTTGCCAGGCATCTCGTAAAAGACGAGCATAGACTTACCGTCACTAACACCACGACATCTGACTAGATGGTAGAGTTTCGCAGTGACTTACCCGGATTGGTACCACCGCCTTACCTATTCCTGTCGCAATAACGTCAGTTGCCGTTGAGGTTTTCTGGTTGGACGTTTAAAGTAGCCGTAAAACTTAGTTTTGCCCGAGGTCTAACCTCAGGTTGGCAACGCACCATACCACCTTTGGTGTCTCTAGACGGCGTGAATTTCCTACCATCAGGAAATCCGCCTGCTTGTTTGCCTTCCAATACCATAAAAATAAATAAAAAATAGAATAGTTCAAAGTCCAAGGCGTGCAAAACTTAATTATTTTAAACATTATAATTATATTTATTAACAGTTTAAATTGAGATATTGATCTAGATGTAAATGACGACAAACTAATTTAAACCGAAATATAATGGTAAATATTGACGTTATGATTTTTAGAATAAGAAATGTTGAAAAAGAATCTAGTTATCACTTGGTCGGTGAATTTCACAGATAAACACTGCTTATCCTTTAGTTTTGGATAAAAATGACAAAAAATATATTTCAGGTGGTCTAAGGCCTAAAGGACGGCCTAAAGGCGAATTAGTTTTAGAAAATGTATCATTTAACTATCTTGGGGCGCCCTTGATACAGGGGCTTAATTTACACTTGCGCCCCGGCAAGTCATTGGCCTTAGTGGGAAGGTCAGGATGTGGCAAGAGTACTGTGGCGGCTCTACTGTTAAGGTTA
>NJDC01001462.1:110730-151988 GCA_002245475.1 Calephelis virginiensis
CACAGAGGCGACATTTTTTATATTAGGCTAACAAAAATACAGATTTCTTGAAGACATCCTTTAGAAACCAATTTTAATGGTCCGATGCCTATAGGAGGTGAGTACCAATCTTCTTGTGTAGTTTAACGACTGCAATTATTTGTAATATTTTAAATCCTCGTGTTGGTAAAGGCTCCTTTGCAGAATAGACCATCTGCCTTCTTGCCAGGCATCTCGTAAAAGACGAGCATAGACTTACTGTCACTAACACCACGACAGTAGAGTTTCGCAGCGACTCACCCGGATTGGTACCACCGCCTGACCTATTCCTGTCGCAATAACGTCAATTGCCGTTGAGGTTTCCTGGTTGGGCGTTTAAAGTAGCCGTAAAACTTAGTTTTGCTCGAGGTCTAACATCCCTACCTCAGGTTGGCAACGCACCAGTACCACCTTTGGTGTCTCTAAACGGCGTGAATTTCCTACCATCAGGAAATCCGCCTGCTTGTTTGCCTTCCAATACCATAAAATAAATAAAAAATATAATAGTTCAAAGTCCAAGGCGCGCAAAACTTAATTATTTTAAACATTATAATTATATTTATTATTAACAGTTTAAATTGAGATATTGATCTAGATGTAAATGACGACAAACTAATTTAAACCGAAATGCAATGGTAAACATTGACGTTATGATTTTTCGGATAAGAAATGTTGAAAAAGAATCTAGTTATCACTTGGTCGGCGAATTTCACAGATAAACACTGTTTATCCTTTATTTTTGGATAAAAAAGACAAAAAATGTATTTCAGGTGGTCTAAGGCCTAAAGGACGGCCTAAAGGCGAATTAGTTTTAGAAAATGTATCATTTAACTATCTTGGGGCGCCCTTGATGCAGGGGCTTAATTTACACTTGCGCCCCGGCAAGTCATTGGCCTTAGTGGGAAGGTCAGGATGTGGCAAGAGTACTGTGGCGGCTCTACTGTTAAGGTTATACGACCCTTTGAGTGGAAGGATATTATTGGATGGAGTGGATATACGGGATTTGGATCCAGTTTGGTTAAGGAGTCACATTGGCTATGTTAGTCAGGTAAGGAATTTTACAACAAATTATCTATATCCGAAAGTAGTGTTAAGAGTATCCGAAACCGGCTTGTTTGTATGAAAAGTGAAGAAGAAATAAATGTGGAGGAAGCAAGGCAAGTCTGCTAGGACCGTGAGGTTGGGCACTCGATACTCTCTGCCTAATTCGTAAGGGACTTGGCGTGAAGATGTGTATGTGTATGTATGTATGTTATCCATATCGTGAGATGCTATTAATTGAAGGGTATTTTCGTGGCATAATAAATCAAGGGGTAAATTTACAACTATGCCCCTAAATTTTTCGTGTTGATACTGTTGATGTACTAAATGCCCTGGTATTTATTGGGGCATGAATAACATATTCAAGCCTCGACATATCTTATAGTACAATTGACGGGGGTTAGATTGAGGGGCTCATTTTACACTTCCGCGTTTATGATTTTCGGGGAACAGTCAATCTAGCTGTTAAATTTACACTTGCACTCCGGATTCTAGGTGGAAAATTGAACGAGAGATAACTGAAAAATACTGTGGAGGCTTCATTGTTGGGTCTATGGATCAATCCCTGTAAGGATTTATATTATATCGATGGTGTTTCTTACCGCAGATGAACCAAGTGCCAGTTTATTTTACATGCTATAAAAGTTGTGTTATATCATGCTGTAAAAAGTGTTCTATTTAATTCTAGGAGCCAGTACTTTTTTCTGGAACGATAAAAGATAACATACTTTATGGTGCTGTAGATGATATGGAACAATCCAAAGAAGAGTGGGTATGTCATTGCATGGTTATTATTTGTAGCTATAGTTCGATCGCGTATAATACTCGTATATAGTATATCCCCCTTTCCCGGCTTTACGCGGGATTTATCAAATAAATATCATTATAAATAAATGGCTTTACAGCATTTATGACTTTTTTTTTCGAGAAGAAAATTTGTATGGATGTTTTTCAAATGAAGTTTGCAGTAGTAAGATAATTTTTGGCTTGTCGTGTAGGAGCGTGCATGTGTAGCGGCGGCCCGCACGGCCCAGCTGCAGGAGCTGGTGGGCAGCGGCGCGGGCTGGGCGCGCCAGGTGGGGGCGAGGGGGGGACAGCTCAGCGGGGGACAGAAGCAGAGGGTCGCCATCGCCAGGGCCATACTCAAGGTCGGTAGCGCACTCTACAACGTCTTGCTATCACAAATGTGTTCTCAACTGTATAAACTGTAGGGAAACGTGATTGGATACTCTATGGTTCCAAAGAGAAGCTACACTCTAGGTCTGTGCTATTCTGCCTTGTATGGTACATAGAAAAGTATATTCTATTAGCAGTGACGGTTAACCAGCTGTAAAAACTGAAGGATTGTTAGAACATAAAGCTACAGTTTGCAGCGCAACACGGAAACTAAACAGAGAGACTCAGCAGCGGGAGCTCTATTGTTTTTGTACCTTCTTGTGTGATAGTGTATGCTAAAAACTGTAGGTTAATATCAAAGAAGGGGATTGCTGAAATTGAAAGTCTAATAATCTGAGATGGGGAAAAATGGCTAGGACTACAATCTTCAACAAGTTTACTGTACGTTCGGTATACTATTAGTACCCAAAACTACACAATACAAAAACGAAGTTGGAAGGACGAACATTTTTGTGGAAATCAGGCCCAATGTCTGACCTAACTTTCCTGTCTGTTTGTTGATTTTTCTTGGCTTGTCAACAGTAAAATGCGCGATTTTCATAAACAGAAACTGACATATGCAAGCACAAGCTGCTCTAAAAGTTGCTTGAAACTTAAAAATTGACTGAGTAAACACATATAGTTTAACCACAAATTGCAAATTATGTAGAAGCGTAGAATGCTAAATGATATGCAATGCTCGTTCCTTTCACATGGATTCGTCATTCCTTAAAATGTAGGACCAAATCTGTCTTTGAGCTTAAGCTTTTTTTAGCCATTTTGTAAGCTCTTAGCATTTTTGTCATGGACACGCCGTGTTTGCGTTACGTACAAGCTGCATGTGTTACGTACACGTTGCATGCGTTTCGTACACTCTGCGTGTGTAACGTACACTCTGCTTGTGTAACGTAGTGTACGTTGTGTAATGTACACTCTGCTTGTGTAACGTACACTCTGCTTGTGTTACGTACACTCTGCTTGTGTTACGTACACTCTGCGTTTGTTACGTATACGCTACATGCACCATTGCGTTTAGAGCATCTAATCTGCATCTTATCAGAACTAAAACTATAAGTTTTATAGATTTGTACTTTTGGTTATAATAATACTTATTTCACGTAGGCTCTTATACAGCAAGCAAACGAAATATCTGACAGTACTTTAAAGGGTTGTACGGGGGTCAGATATTTCGTTTGCTACTGAACTATCAAAGATTACCTCGAAGGATAATAAATAAAGGATGACATTGAAAACTAATTATTTTTCTAGCACCCTAAACAAACATTAGAGTAGTTTCCTGACTTTCAATATCGTAGTAAACTATATTATCATTCCTTTTTCAGAATCCAAAAATCTTAATCCTCGACGAAGCTACCTCAGCGTTAGATACATATTCAGAATACTTAGTTGATAAAGCATTAAAAGAAATCAGTAAGGAGAGGACCGTATTGACGATCGCACATCGACTGAGCACAATACAATCAGCGGATGAAGTAGCAGTCATAGGCAATGGAATGATTGTGGAACAGGGACCTTACAGTGAGTTGATGGCGAAACCAGGAGGCTATTTCAAAGAACTGATAGTACATCAAACATTCGCATCTAGTTCTAAGCCAAAGGACAAAAGGGACGTGCAAAAAAGTTAGGGACTAATTAAATTAAAACTGATTTGACGGGTATTTGAAATTCAGTGTATAATAGTTATTTCAGGATTTTGATTGGGAACATCAGCTTGAAATAGGAACTGGTGAAGGGATGTGACGACTTTATCGCCCTCTACTACAATAATATAGTAATACAAGCAGACAACTTGATGGTAAAAGACAACTCACTTCTAACGACATGCCTTTCATTCCATAAAGCAGGATTTCTTTGCACATATCTTAGAAAAACAATCATAGTATGTAATATAATTGTGTAGTATGATTTGGAGTGAGAAAGACGTCCTACATTACCTGCGTTTTGCTGTACTTTCTTTAAATTTTTGTAAAGTTGGTAAAGGCTAAAATTTAAGATAATTTTAGCTTTAATACAAAATCTGGAAGTTTAGAATGTAAATTCTGCTTTGTTTAGAACATTGTATGTCTGTTATCATTTTGCAATTAAAATAAATAAATCTTTACTATTGAAAATTGTTATATTGTTATGTTTTTAAATTAAATACTGACTGCCATCACGTTAAAAATAATATAATGTCGTTTTAGTTGTTTTGACACAAATGACTTTACATAAAATTGTTATTGTTTGTAAATTTGTACTTTTAAATTTTTGTACACAATGTGTTCTAAACTTATGTTTATGTATAGATAATTTATAAATTCGTCTAGATTTTTTTGGTTGGGTCTAGAAATTCTTCGTGTGGAAAGACAAATAGTACGTTATTTATGTCGATTTTGAAAATGTTTTTAATAATAATTGTACATCGAAGATGTTTATTTATTGAAATTATTAGGCACATTTAGGTGTTGTACAAATTATGACGTATGTTAAGATACTAAATAATGTAATTTGAGTATAGTATTACTGCGTTTGTAAGTCTGCTTCTGCCTAGAGTTTTAAACCATTTGCTATTGGTTGTTACGTGCGCGTCATTTTCGGATTACGCTATATTGCTTTTCTACGTCCTTGTCAATGTTGCTTTCTTATTTAATGTTTTAGTTTAAAGTAATGAAGTTCACGAGTTCACACATTAAATTTTAGTCTGGACGAAAGAATGTTTACTTATAAAACGTAGTAATCATATATTCATGACGTATCAAAAACTGTTGCTTGAACTTAGCAAGAGTTGTTGGGGGACCTTAATTTGTGATGCTGTTTTCTTTTCCTCGCTAATTTAAAAAAAGTACCTATTGTAACAACATGCTAAGCTTCGGGTATTATAGATTTAATAGCTTAATTGTAAATATTCGAATATACATTAAAAAGTCATAACCACAAGATTTGGGTTTATAAAATAATGTTAGTTTATATTTTATGACAGTGATGAATAAATCGTTTTTACTATAAAATGACATGTTGAGTGATATGTTATTGTTTATTGAACAATTTGAACAAATATATAAAAAATCTTAAAATAAATACTGATGACAGTTTTATAGCTCGAAGCTATTACAAGTGATATCGTTTAGTCGATACAAAATAGAGCTTGAAGAATGAGGCTTAAATAAACTGTAGAAAAAAATCGGGATGATTTTAATCTCCGAAGTTCATGTGATTGATTGATTAATTCACGTATTTTTTGTTGAGAATATATCTTATTCTTGGGGTAACTTTTATTTATAATTTTTTTAAGCAAGTCCTTGCTTGGCATATGTTTATGAATAAAATTCGAAGTAAGCCATGGTTTAATTAATGACTTTATTAAGTAAATTGACCAAGTTTTAATCTAACCTGACATATTTATAAAAATGTTTCCATGGAATGCAGAGAAAAGGGGGATAATCCTGTATGAATATGTACCAGAAACGTGTCCAGCTTAAATTCGATGTTAGTTCAAAATGTTGACGAAAGTGGCACTTTTTGACCAATCAGTGTGTCGTACCCAAGTTTGCGACATTCAAACACCACCAATCAAATTACTTACGAAAACTAATACATATAGTCTTCCCACATTTTCTCTTCGTGAATGATTTTTTTTAAATTCCAATAGCTAATGCCATGTAAAATTCAGCAATAGAAATTGTACAATTACGGGTAATGGATTATTTATTATTGGAATTAATATATGGATGTTGCTAATTGTTTGTATTTAAATTATTTTTTACAACATTTTGTCCTTTTATACAAATTGAGCCCATATCTCTACGGCTCATACGAGAAGTGTTCATCATTGTTGTGTGTCATTCTAAAAGAAAATCACACAGACACTTGGATTACGCTTAAGATACCACCCACATCACAGCTACGCATTAGTATCACGTATAGTGTCTAAAGGCGACTCTGGTCTCTTACCACTTATTCGCTTTACTCGTTATCTTATAAAAAAAATGGAACTTTATCGCCTCTGTGGTCTAGCGGTCCGCCGTCGGACTTGACTTCTTGAGGTCCCGGGTTCGATCGCCGGGTCGAGCAACAAAAAAATTAGAAATTGTGCATTTTAAATTTTCTAATAAAATAACGTTGCCAGGGATTGCATATGTGTCCGGTTGGCCATAGGCTTGCCACCTGTCACATTGTTGGACTTAGTGTCTTCGGCTATAATTCGTTGTGCCTACCTCTTAAAACGCAATATTTCATTAATCAAATTGAGTAGGTAGAGACAAGTCTGACAGGTTTTATAATGTTTTGACAATAAAGACTACGGTGATGATGACAAAGCACGATAACGAATGATAAAACACGAGTACCTTGAGGTAAGTACCTACACAAAACTATCTAAACGAACAATTTATCAAGGAAAATTAAATGAATAATCTGGTTGTCCATGACTTTGAAAATGTTAAAGGCAATCAGTGCGACTTAAAATAATTTCAATATCAGCATTTCATAATTTCTGTACATTGAGCCAATCTGATATAAAACATTTGTCTTACTTTTTGTATGTCTTATTTTTCCGCATAATTTTTTTAATTTAAAACATTAACATTAAATGGACGGTATATTTTTTCATTTTTGTACAAACCCTGTTAGTTTACGTTACGGGCGACCTCTCTTGTGCAGATGCTCGATGAGGGAGGTTTATCAATGGTGTCCGCTCGTTTTATATCGCTTGAAGGCGCACCCAGTTGATTTATTTAATCTCATAGAAGCGAATACTAGGTTCACAATAAGTATTCCAATTTAGTATTAGTGACGCTAAGTTCAATAGCCAATACCTACCTAAAGTTTTCACAGCCGCTTTTCCCTAAATAGAGAGTAAATAACTGAACACCCGATAGTTTGTAAAATCCGTCTGATTGGCTTTCCATACACTAGAAAAATACAATAAAATTGCTTTGTGCTGAAGTTGAATTACAAGTTTGCTAAGTGCGTAAAAGTTGAAAGAGATACTTAGTATAACCAGATGTTTATCTGAAAGAGTTCGCTACTGTATCGGAGATATTGCTGCGAATATTTGGTCATGAATTTTATCGTGGCATAAGGTAGGGGAATAAGCAAAAAGTTATCTTTATGTAAGAGATAACGATAGCCTATACAGACCAAATGTTTTTTTACGTCTACGGTGTTACGTCTAATGTGCAAGTCTACTATATTCTCTACCCTCTTGACCACAATGTGACACTCATTAAAGCGGCAGAATTAGTTAAAGCCATTGATCCCTACGATCACCAGTGACGGGAACAACTTTGCCGGCACTCATAATTTAACGGATTTTAACGAATCCGTTAATAGCTTTTGAAGCTACCTTATAAGTTAATCCTGAGTTGAAACGTTAACTTCGTTAATTACCTTACGATTAACAGATTAACTAGGTAATCAAAAACACTGAAAACTTTTATGTTTAAAAGTGTACGTTTTCAAACAACTAGATTAATAAGTGGACCTTGAACTTTACGTGACGAAATAGATAGCAGTCCTGTGTGGCAGTCTGAGTCGAGGCAAAACAAAGTGAGGCGGCTAAACATTTACGCGCCGTCTGCCCGCGGAAGAACATTCCGACAGTTAATAATGTCCCATTTCAAAATACTGCGCGGAAACTTAACGCGACACGTTCTAAACAATCTCACAATAAAATGTAAAAAATCTAAAAAAATATATCCTATATTCAAAAGCTCCTTTGCTCGGGCGTATGCAACACAACAAGTTACTGTGCTAGACAATGTTTTAAATTCGCCATGGGGTGAAATTACTGTTGGAAAGGAAAACTTGACTGAATATATATTTCAAGATATGAAAATGTGGCCCGATGCTCCGTCTGTGGTAAGTGATAAGTGATATTTTGTGTCAAAAAAAATAGCGCATGCATGCATACATAAAAACAGTGCTTTTCGGCAGCAACCACAGCACTATTGTTCTGTGGACCAGTCTGCTTTTTAATTATATAAATAGTGGAACTAATAGTTTTTTTTATAATAACAAAACCGTACCTAGATCTAAAAAAATGTAAATAATTATTACGAATTAGGCAGTAGGTTCTGAAACGTAGGCTTCTTAAAATGAAAAAAAACCCACTGACACTTGATTTTTTAAATCTTTAACAGACTTTAAAATATTTATTATATACTACAATTATGTATTGTGATTTTAATTTTGAATTCAAGCGCGTAAACTTTATTATTAATATTAGATAACATTTAATAAAAAAATAATAAATACCTAATGTACCTATCATCTAATTCCGTTGTCTACCGTCATTTTTTAGTATTGTGATCCATTGCTAAACTAACATTAATTGATAGATATGTGCCTACTTACTCGTAGTTTCCTCATAATGTTTCGGGTGCGAAGTTCAACGTTTCGATATAGGTACAAATGCAATCTCCGGTTTGATTATGAGATATATTTAGGTATATTTATGGTGAAGGTTGAGTGAAGTCTTATCAAGTACACTGAAATTGCATTATTGTAATAAAAACAGCAGGTAATTTTAGATTTATTAACGCATTTTGAAAAAAATGCAACGATCGTTTTGAATGTTGAATGAGTTTCAGTTTTCTTGTTTGTTAGAAATGAAGTAGTAGTAGATACCTATTTGGACGAAACCGTCTAATTACTGCAGTTATTTGTAATTAAAAATAATTCACTTTCTTCTGCCTTTTTTCTCAATTTTCTTCTGCCTTCTAGTAGGTACATACAAGTAGGTACATTTACCTATAGACAATGTCATAGTGCTATAAACATGATTTAATAAATATTTAACTGACAAACAAACAAAAAAATATTTTTGTGTCATCTTTTTATTTATAAGAGCTATTCCCAGCACTAGTCTTGACATTCAAGACAAAACACGATAGGATAATCTTGGGAATCTTAGAAGTTCCAATGACTTATGGCAATTTTCCATTGCTATAGATACCTAATTATTAGATTCATATCATAAATCAGATCAATGTCATAATTTCATATCATATTTTCGGCTCACCTGGCAATCACAATCACTCTACTGATGATTTTATCCTATACATAGATCCGTGAGCCAGCTCGGCGAGCGCTGGAGCCGGTCTAGGTTTTTGCGTTCTAACAAACCGACTCTGAATCTAAATACGAAAGTTTTTCTGTCTGTTGCTCGTTCATGGCTGTCCCACTAAACCCATTGTAATGAAATTTGATATCCTTATAAGTAAAGACCAGATTTCAAGCAAATACTTTTTTGAAAAATAGACAAATAATTAATATCTCTGGACAATTTACACAAATTAAATCTAACCCCAAAGCAAGGAAATTATATGCCTGTGTTATGGGTCATCGGTTTCGATACATATAGATACCAGAACAATTTTAATAAACACCCAGATCAGAAAATGCAGGCATCTAAATGTTCATCACGTCGGAAATCCAACCCAAACCTCGCATTTGGTCGGTGTAGCTAGGAGTGTACGCTAGCCACTCGACCAACGACGCGGTCCCATGTCACGAAATACAACACCATTTGGAATATTTATTATGAGGGATGAAAATTGTAAATGTTCTACACTGACGAAGTAGCGTATAAACAGCGACTTGGGAATCAATTATAAAAGAAAGAAAAACATAGTATAGTGCTACCACTATTTTTGGAAACGTAACGTCATTCCGCTTTCAGTTTCTGAAGAGTAAGCATCATTTAATAGGTATTATAAGGTACATGGTGAAGATCGTAATTGAAGTTGTCCTTACAACGATAAACGATATCTCCATACTGCGAAGCCTTGTTAAAACGATATCTTGTTACTGCGATGTTTCGTTACATTGAAAAACTCTACCGCGAACGATTTTACTGCGAAGACTTGTTAAAATATGGCGCCTTGATACTGTGATGTTAAATTACTGCAAAAACTAAATAGGTACATCGATTTTCTTTTTACAACTAGTAACAGTGCTTTTTCACTGAAGTTAGGAGACTAATTGCTTTGGCCTATCTTCTGCCTGAAAAAAAATCCTGACGCATTCAAAACCTTCAAAGAAAGTGTACTATTAGAAGAAGCAAGTAGCATAACAAAACTTTTTAAAGATGTAACCATATCTATTGAGTAACTTTTCTCGCATAATTTGGAAAGTATATGTTAACGGTCTCTCATTTTTAAGGGATGTATTTGGAATGTTTGTTTGACGGCATGGTTGGTAGTAGTTTGCTCTTTCTTCATTTTATTAATACTTTCATAAAACTATTAAAGTTTCATAAAGGCCATGTCGATTTTAATGAGTGAACTATTTCACTTTTGATGCCATGCCTCAATTTTATTTTGGGTTCAGGGCGGTTACGGTTGATTGTTAATAGACCACAGCTGTGGGGTGAACATCGGAGAAGATTTTAAAATCGAGACTGAAGTACTATTAAGGACTTGACAAAAACGTTTTTCCAGAACATAAATACTTTCAAACAACTTTGTTATGTTACTTACTTCTTCTGGTAGTATAGTTTCTTTGAGAGTTTTGAATACGTCAGGATTTTTTTCAGGCAGAAAATAGGCCAAAGCAAATAGTGGCCTCACATCAGTAAATAGACATCGTGACGTCATCGAAGCTAACCCAGGTCGTTGTATTTGCCTCCAAACATTTTGGCCAAGGTGAAATAAGCAACTTTTTTTTATTCATTTACCTGGCTTTCTAATTATTTACGACATTGTACTTTTAGTTTTTTGGTAATCATTAAAAACAAGAAAGGTTTTCTTTATGACAATGTATTTTAATTAATTACAAACCTCAAAAATTCTAACAAAGAAACGCAAAATAGCCAAAAATGAATTCAGCACAATTTACAGTGGTCTTCAATAATATTTATCTGCTTACATATACATCCAAGAGACATAGGGCTCTCTGCTTTGAAATAAATATAGGAAATTAAAAAATAAAGTTAAAAATTAGTTACGAAAAAGAAAATCGATGTACCTATTTAGTTTTTCAGTAATTTAACATCACAGTATCAAGGCATCGATTTAACAAGTCTTCGCAGTAAAATCGTTCGCGGTAGAGTTTTTTGATGTAACGAAACATCGCAGTAACAAGATATCGATTTAACAAGGCTTCGCAGTATGGATATATCATTGAGAGGTTTTCGAAGAAACAAAATTCGATGTTACGATTTTCGCACTCAAGTAGATAACCTCTCATCTATACATATATTAATACGTGATGCCAAAACTTTGGACCCCTTTTTACGAAAATTGCGCAGACGCAGGAGTATAAAATTTGGCACACTTATAGTTTATGTGTAAGAGAAGTGCAAAACGCTAATATTTTTCAATAATAATGCCTATAAAGTACATTAAATCAATAAATAAGACATTACCCAGACTACCATGCATTTGACACACACAAACAAATATATTGATGATAATGAAATTTAAGGAAAGACATATTACCCTTGCGAGACAGATATAATCGCTTTGCAATAGGTACAGATAACACAAAAATCCGTTACTATACTCAGTTCCAAGCACAGTTCAAAGTACGACCTACCAATACTGATATTGAGTAAATACCTAAACATACTTTATATCTATCTTATCTTATCTTATAATATATATATATATATAAATTACGTGTCACGTTGTTTGTCCGCGATGGAATCCTAAACGACTTAACCGATTTCAATCAAATTTGCACACTGTGTACAGTTTGATCCAGTTTGAAGGATAGGATAGCTTTCACCTCAATTTATGATTAAAGAAATTACCATCCGAGCGAATTCGGAACGGGCAGCTAGTAATAGGTATATATAAAAGAAAGTTGTGTTAGTTACACTATTTATAACTTAAGAACGGCTTGTACACATTTGGTAGGGAGGGATTGAAAATTGATATGAAGGTAGCCTAGAACCAGGTGACAGATCTATGTTTAATACTTTTTGTCCTTTTTGACAATGAGGAAACTACGAAAAACAACAATTTTTTTTTACAAACTGGACGGGTGAAACGGGTGAATGACAGTAATGATTTTGCAGATCACGTGCCCAGTAAATGCACGTGGAATAGATCTTCACAGAGGACCTGGATCTACACTTGAGAAAAATATTCTGATATGGATAATATAATCGCCTCTGTCGTCTAGCGGTCCGACGTCGGACTTGACTTCTTGATGTCTTTGTTCTTTAGGTTCTTCGATCCCCGGGTTGGGCAACAAAAATAGAAAATTGTGTATTTTCAATTTTCTATTAAAGATAACGTTGCCCGGGATTGGATATGTGCCCAGTTAGCGATAGGCTTGTCACCTATTACTTAGTGGGATTTAGTGTCTTCGGCTAGTCATGGGTTGTGGTTGTGTCTCTGCCTATTCCGTCGGGGATATGGGCGTGAAGATGCTATTCTTAAAGGATGCAATACATTAATTTAAACTTTTATCCATGCTGGGACTATGTGCTGCCTCAATTCGGTAGTTTTTGCTCTAGGTATCAAAGCAACAAAATAGTTTGATACGAGTATCAAAGATGAAATGGTGCGCTCCACTATACTCGTATAACTAGATGTGTTAGAGCGAATATTTATTTTGGCATCTTATCTGTATGTGCATGTAAATGTATTTAAGAACTTCAATCTGTAGATGTGCGTCATTAATGATTACTTTTTTATTGGCTAATGTGTTGCTAGCCACGCGGTTTTTACAACTTCACCGGATTTTGTGGTCGAGCAGAGTACCTGAGACATCATTCACCATTTTCATCATTTTTACCTGCAACGTCAGCTAAAAGGGGTTTCTCCCGGAGTTGTGTACTGGTTACTGGGTGGATTGATTGGAGGAAACTGGTGGAGACGGTATAGTGTGATGACGTGTGAGTTTGTGTTAGGACTAGAGAGGAGGCTGGCGTAGGCCGCCGTTATTCGATCTGATACGTGACGGAGGCTGCTACGATTGGTGGGGACGTTTGCGGGTGCTACTTGCTAGCACCAAGTTCGAGTTGGCAGCCCTTATTTCAAATAACGTTCGATAGCTTTTTAAAATGCTGCGTTATTATGGGTAAATCAGGATCGCAATTTAGATCCACTACCTACCACGGGTATCCAGTTACAGAACGCAGGTTCATGCGTTCTGTACTGTATTTCGAATGGCTTGTAGTTTTTTAAGATGGGTCGGGAAGGTGGTAGCTATATTACTACTACAGCATTTTGAAATCCGTAATGCTCTTCGTTTAAGAAATACTGGCATGTTGTAGATATGGACCAAGACGTTTGCACTGTCTCGCGTTCTGACAACTAGTAAACTAGCTAGTAGCTGAACCATAAACCCTGAAAATTCCCTTCTTTGACTCACCATGTACCTAACAGGAAACTGAATGTCCCATTAAAGAAGTATTGTTTGTGTGTATGTTTATTCGTAAATGCTATGGTGAGAGGCGCGTCATTTCATGTGTCATAGGTATAGGTATAACAATAGTGCGAAAGTAGGTATAGATAACTCAATCTCAAAACAAACTGCCAACGTAAAACTGTACATAAAATGTGACGGTCATCTGCATAAAAGTAAAATGAATTCAGAAAGTCCCATATTGCACTGAGCGCCGCTGGAATTGAAATTGCGATGCGACGATACAAATGGTTGTCACCTTGGTTTCGGGCTGTGAGTGGCAATTGGCAACCTGCAATTCATGTAATCTGAAGACCAGTAAACTACTTCTTGGAATTAATAGATAGCCTAAGTAAGGTAATCCATAAATAATTTTTACTGCTTTAAATTTCAGACATGCGGTTCTTCAGGGCGGTCTTATGATTACGGCACGATGTTTATGATGATAGACCGATGTGCCAAGGCGTTGGCTGGTCATCTGAAGCTGGCTCCTGGAGACAAAATAGGATTTATTCTGCCGAATATACCAGAGTTTGTCGTACTTGTTCACGGCGCCATGAAAGCTGGACTTGTTGTTACATTTGCCAATCCACTTTACACAGCAGGTATTGAATACTTTTTATACATACATACATACATACATACGACCACGCCAAGTCCAGAGGAGGTAGGCAGAGAGTATCGAGTGCCAAACCTCACGATCCTGACAGACCTGCCTGACTTCCTCCACATTCATTACCCTTTTCATACAAACCTCCGATAACACTAGACTGATTTGATCGTGGAATGTCAGTCTAAGTCTCACCGGGTTCATATTCGCATTATTTATATATCTGCTTTGTCAATTTTTCGTCTGTCATTCTTTCTACGTGTCCGAATCAGCGGCGCATGCTCTTTTTCATTTTAATACTAATACTTTTTTTAAATCCCACTCTTTCTCGGGTATCATTGTTACGAATGCGGTCAGTGGACGATACACCACAGATTTTCCGTAGCGCTCTCATTTCGACCGTGTTCATCCTACTCTCATGCTTCTTCTGACATACCCAACTGTCGCTTCCATACTACAACGTTGGGATAAGCAAAGAATTATGCAAAGCGATTCTAGAGCACTTTGACTCAAAACCTCGTTTTGAAGTAGCTTACCCAGCGGTCCATTCACACTGTTCCCTGCACACACTTTCCCTTCTACATCCGCGGTGTACTTTCCATCCCGGCTAAACCAAGATATACAATTTCAATCACTTTTTCTAGTACTACATCGTCAACTCTGTGGTCTAGTGGTTCAGTGCTCGGGATAGGATATGTGCCCGGTTGGCGTTAGGCTTGCCACCTATCACATTGTGGGACTTTGTGGGTGCCTTGGCTGTGCCTCTGCCAACCTCTTCGGGGATATGGACGTGAAGATACTTTACATCGTCAGCTAAAACTCTTACATCCATCCAACTGCAACCAACTTTGAAAGAGACGAAGGTCGCTTTGAAAGTTTTTATAGATAAATTACATTGTAGATAAATTATATCGTAGATATCTATAGATTTATAGAACTTTTTAGAATAAAGTGTATTGTGTTCTGGAATTACATTCTTACGAAATTCCGCAAGACAGGGTTCTCCACAGAATGATCTCTTCGCGATCGTTTTTTCAAGATAAACAATTTGACAACATATTAATAAAAGTGCAAAAAACCAACAACATTTCCATTTCTACGTAGCGATTTGATAACTCTTTCTTCAAAAGGTATTTAGCGAATTATGGTGGACTCATACGAATTTTATGAAGATCATCTTTGTGTTTGACATAAACTTAATCTGGGTTATCACATCATGAGTGCAGGGATATACCAATTTTGCTAATTGTTTTTTTGTTAACTACCGACGGAAAACAAGGTTGTTATAAGTTTGAGGTGATTGTGTTTGTCAGTGGCATCATAACATGTGAACGAATGAACCGATTTCGATGCGTTTTATGTGTCTGAAAGCTGACGTAATCTAAATGATTTTGAGCAACATCGAACAGGTAGGATGTTTTTGGGGTTTCTGTTTTTTTTTTAATTTTATGATACCCTTAACAATACCGTATACTTAATTAGCTCTCTTTGTTTGGCGTTTGGCGTTGGGTTTGGCGGATCAATTTGTGTAACCTTTTTGAGATACTTAAAAGATAGATTAAATTTTTAGATGAAGTGAAACGCCAATTTTCTGACTGCGATGTGAAAGCGATAGCTACAGTGGAGATGTTCATGCCAGTAGCCCAGGAAGTGAGCAAGTCCCTCAAAGACTACAAAGGCACGATATGGGTGGGGGGTGAAGACGACAAAATCACAGGTTTGTACTGTTTTATTATTTCTAACGACTGCGAAGAAACACTACTTGACTACACTTTTTGGTATTTTGTATTTCAAATTTTTACTGGATGAATAAATTTTGACGATTCCCTTTTTTATCCCCTTAAAATAAAAGAAGGACGTTATAAGTATGACTTTTACTATTATAACTTTTGAATCGTTTGCTTAGAAGGTGACGTGATTTCCATGTAGTCTATTTCGTATGTTGTACTTGAATTACAGTAGGTATAATCAAAATTACTGGATTATTCCGCTAGTGGATGATATGGTTGTCACATCCCTATGCCTACGATAAACAATCGTAAGAAACTTACTAAATCATTTGTTATAAAATTATATTTTTTTATAATAGTGTTGAGTACTATCGGCCAAATTGGCGCTGATACACCTGTTGGCGAAATTCGTTCTTGGCATACCGTGCGTACGCGATGCGAAGCTCCGCCTTTTCGTGGCCGCCTCAATATTTTACTATTGTTTGAGTATTTTAATATCATAATAGGTAGTGCACCTTAGAATGAAACCAGTATTCGGCGTAGGACCACGCAACGAACACGTTTTAATTTATTCTGAAATATAATCTCGTTGTGTTGTGATTTTTCATAAAATATTTTCGAAAGTAAATATTTTAAAATTAAAGGGGTTTCGTGTGACGTTTGGTAGCTTAAATAAAACACGAATAACTAATTTGTTTTAATATTAAAATAAACCTATGTCATATACACAAATAATTAATTAGTAAAAATGTCAATCTGTTTGCACATTATAATTTGCTAGACTAAGTAGGTATGTTGGTATGCTTAATTTTTTGTAACATTCTCTTAAGACACAAACCTACTCGCCAATAAATAATTTTCGTTTTATTTTTACATTTATTACCACAACCACGAGTAAGTATTAGGGTACAGCATCGCATTTCTGGTCTAGCGGTACGGCGTCGGTTTTGACTTCTTCAGGTACCGCGTTCGATCCACGGGTCGGGCAAAAAATAGAAAATATTTATTTTCAATTTTCTATCATCTTAAATTTCGTTTGGATATTATGTGCCCGATCGGCGATAGGCTTGCCACCTATTATCACATTATAGGACTTACAATCGTATTCAAGAAGCTTACTTGGCTATGCAATGAAAACATGCTGTGCAAAGTACGACATTTAGCTATGCATTTCTTACGTCATCCAATCCAATTCGTGAACAATACTTAGAACTGATTATTGAACTAAGTATTGTTCATGAATTGGATGGCTTGACGTAAGAAATGCATAAGTAGCTAAATATCGTACTTCGCGCATTGTTTTTTCATTACTTAGCCAAGTAAACTTCTTGAATATGGGTGTTAGAGTGTTTAGCTAGTCTTGTTATTCTTCTGCCTTATCCTTCGGGGTATGTGCGTGACGACACGTCAACTTGCCCGAGTACGCGCTTGTCTATTTCTGCAGCAACAATGACATTTTCATGCAATATCGTGATCTGTAGGGTTACTCTTGAATATCGATTTCATGCAAATTGGAAATTTGAATCGGATTTGTCATTTTAGGTACTCTGGAACACAGTAATAACGGATGATTAACATTTAGTTACAACAAAATTCAATGAATCTGATAAAATCATCTATAGTTTATTATTAATTAAACTTTGATTATTCGCTAGTATTGTGTTCAAGAATACCAAAAGTGACAGATCCGATTCCAATTTCCAATATTGCATGTATATAGAAGCTCGATTCAAGAGTAACCCTAGTGGTCTAGAGGGTGAAGAGTCGTGATCTTGTTCATTATCATAATGTGAAATATTTATTATATGTAAGTATTTGTATGTATTATTACCGTGGTATTACACTCTTGACATAAGCATATCGCCTCTGTGGTCTAGCGGTTCAGTTGTTGGACTCGACTGCATGAGGTCCCGGGTTCGAATCCCGGGTCGGGCAACAAAAAGAAAATTGGGTTTTTCCAATTTTCTAATAAAAAAGATGTTGCTCGGGATATGATATGTGCCCGGTTGGCGATAGGCTTGCCACCTATCACATTGTGGGACTTAGTATCTTCGGCTAGTCGTGGGTGCCCTGGTTGTGCCTCTGCCTACCTCTTCGGGAATATGGGCGTGAAGACATAAGCATAATAGGTATAATTATGGTTAAGATCAAATTGTGTCGAGGGATATTAATTAATTTTTATTTATTTAGTGAAGGTTTGTAAGCTTCGGTAGGTTTCAACAAATTAACATGATTAGATAAGCATTTGTAAATATTATATACCTATATATGTATAGCTGTACCATACCACTAGCTGTTGGCCGCGTGGTGAATGGTCTACGGGAATATTTTTTGAGATGAAAACTATCATATTCCATTCATTTATTTTTCATTACATTCCATTAATCCAAGTTACCCTCTATGTGTGTGCCAAATTTCATGAAAATCGGCTTAACAGTTTTTGCGTGAAGGAGTAACAAACAAACAAACATACTGTTTTGTATTTGCCGCCTAAAACTTTTGCATTTGTAATACTAGTATGATCTAGCACTTAGATCAAGAAAATAAAGGACTTGATTGTTAGGGATTGAGGTTTTATAAAACACACCTGGTATATTTTATAATTTTACATTATTTATTAGTAAAAAGTGTAATATTAGTAACTCAAAATAAAATACAAGTTGATAACTAAAACTAGCCCTAGTGGCAACATAGGCATAACAAAAATTAAAACTAAAATAAGTAACAACAATTAATACCTAAAACAAATAATTTCATGACAAAATATGTTATTTAGTTATTCAGCTTAACAGATTTAGGTGTTAAGTAAATGAAACGGTTTTCTTAATAAAAACACTTTTTTAAAAAGTTAAAAGGTTTAGGTAGGTACTCGTATATAGTCTAATTAACATCACATAGTAATTTTTATTTATCACAGATGAATGACAGGTAAGTACAAGCAAAAGAAACACGCTACATTTTCGACTTGTTTACGTCTTCGGTTACTAATTTTCGGTTACTTTTAACAAGAACAACTTAAATACAAATTGGCAAAGCGTGAGAAAAAATAGGATGCTTGTAATTATAACAAAAGCGGCACCATCCCCTGAACCAACGGGCAGTTGCTCAGGGCTTAGTAGTTAATTAAAACATATGCATTTAAAAAAATAATAGTTCATCTAACCAAAAACTTATCCTTATGAAGAACCCGTTCAAGTGACAAGTTTGGCATTTTTTTTCTTACACACGTTTTTTGGAGATAACACTTGTACTTATCCACTGTATACTTTATTTAACACTTTCTGATACTTTCTAGCCAACCGGTTTAATTTTTTACAGCATCATCAGGGCTTTGAAACTAAAGATAAAAAGGATTTTTTTGATTTAATGTTCAATACCTATTTTTTCTTATTTTCGAAACAGGTGTACACGGTCTCCGTTCGCTGCTGATGGCGGATCATCAAGCTGATCTCCCGAAACTTGACTGTGATGACGTTTGCCTGATCCCGTACTCCAGCGGAACCTCGGGCATGCCGAAAGGCGTAATGTTGACACATCAGAATCTAGTCTCCAATCTAAAACAAGTACAAACACCGAAGATAATGAAGTACGAGGGTGAAAAAGGTATGAAATTATAATTTTGTACCGAATTCATACATACTGAGATATAAATGTAAAAAAGAGTAACTAAATACAAAGTATTAAAATAAAAATAACAAAAAGGCGCCTAAATGTGAGTTGGACTCGTCCGTGAAGGGTTCCGTAGCAGCTAGTAGATAATATTATAATACAATTGTTGTTTTAATTTATTTTCGGTGAAAGTTCACATGGTAATCCGCACCTCATAAATTCTTTTAGTTTTATCATTCTCTTGTTTCAGAATTTACAGGGAGATACACTTTGGACGTGTCTCGCCCAAACTATTCACTTTTGAAAAAAACACATAATATTAGAAACCTCAATATTATTTTCAAAGATCTATTCATAGAACACACTTATGGGTTTCAAGGAAAAAAATGAGTTTCAGTTCTAAGTATATTTTTGTGTGAAATACTAATGAGGTTTACGGAATACATCTACTTACTAAGTTTCAACTGTAGTTCTTATAGTTGGAAAAAAGTGGCAGTGACATACGGACGGACAGACAGCCAGATCGAGAGAAAGACCGACGGACGAATCTATAAGAGTTCATTTTTTTGGCCTTTGACAACGGAACCCTAAAAACGGACTGAGAGGTTCCCAGCGAGAACGAAATTGGTACCTGCTGTAGTGAGAAGTGTCCAGGCATGTTGTCTTTTTTTTCGATTTCGCTCTCATTAGTGTGTAGGTACCGCGTCAAGGAATTTCCTTTCAATCAGAGCGTAACTCAGGATTTTTTTTAGCAATTCCACAAATTATTGTTGAATCTAAACTGACGCTCTAATAATTAAGCGCAGTAAAACTTCAAAAACCGACTCCCATTAAAAAAGTATCATTACGCCCATATCCCCGAAGAGGTAGGCAGACGCACAACTATACGTGATAGCTGGCAAACCTATCCCCAACCGGGTACATGACACATGTCAAGTCCCGGCAAAGTTTTTTTTTATTTTAAATTGAGAAATTTCTTTTGTCTGCCCGACCTGGAGATCGAATCCAGGACCTAATGAAGTTAAGTCCAACACCAGACCGATGGACCATAGAGGTGACTAATATTTTCTTTTTCTCGTATAGACTGTTGTTCATTTCACACTTTTGGCGTTTGTGTTTGAGGATATTGTGTGATAGTGATTTTTTAAATTGACAACGTAAAAAAAATATTAAAAAACATGTCGACCATCAACCAATTTCAATTCCCTGTATACAGATAGAGATATATCTGCCAGAGTTTTGTAGCTAAGATATTTTTATAACAAACTAGCTAAGCCGACAGATGTTGCCCTGTCATAATTATTGTTTTTTTTTTTAATATATAGGTACCTTCTTATTCGGAATTAGCAAAATGGTCCATCCGTTAAGCGCCCGATACTCAAAAGAAATGGAGATTAATTTTATATTTAAGGTTAAAATATGACAGTGGTTGCCTACAAACTGATCTAAAGTAGCCCTATCTCGTAACTTAGATAGGTTTTTAAAATTAGCCGGTAATCTTCAATCAGTTGATATTACTGATAAAACATGAATATCTCGATCGTTTTTTGCAGGTAAAGGTGATGTAGTATTAACCATACCACCATTTTTCCACATATATGGTTTCAACAGCATTCTTAATAACGCCATGGCTTTGGGCTACCATGTTGTCTCAATTCCAAAGTGAGTACATTAGGCTGTTATGCAAATCTAACTTTTAACTAAGCAAATGTCTCTTTAATATATATGTCATGACAAGTGACCTCATTATTTTTTATAGAAGAAGAGGCAAACGAGCAAGTGTGTCACCTGTTGGAAAGTGATCACCTCCGCCCACGGACATCCGCAACACCAGGAGTATCACAGATGCGTTGCCGACCTTCAAGGAATGAGTACGCTCTTTTTTTGAAGGTTCCTAAGTCATAATTGTTTGGGAATACCGCTCTCGGTAACTGATTCCACAAAGGTGTTATATGGGGTAAAAATGTTCGGAATCGCATAGATGTAGATCGTCACGCATCAAGATGATGGGCATGATACCTTAAGCTCTGACATTAAGCAAATTATGTGATTGTGTTAAAGGTGTTAGTCATCGAAATGTCATTAGTTAATGCACAGAAATACATATAAATATAATAAATTTAGTGTCTAAAGATGTCCATCTTGACTCAGAAATGTAGACATCTAAACGTTCATTACACAAATACCTGCCTCTGTCGGGAATCGAACCCGACCCTTTGGAGTTGGTCGGTGGAGTTAGACTAACCAACGAGGCTGTCAATATAAATCAATACTGTCAATAAAAATACAATCATTTCATGCAATAAACAGTTTCAAACAAAAAACCAAAAAAAACATATAATTGAGAACAGTATAAACTAAAAACAGGTTTTGTCGTCCCACTCTCCCTTAAAATTGCAGATTCACTCCGGAAGATTACATTAAATGTTTAGTAGAATATGAACCCAGCACCTTATTCGTCGTTCCTTCCCTCTTGGCGTTTTTGGCCACACATCCGATGGTCAAAAAGGAGCATTTGCAGTCTGTGGACACTATCATGGTGGGCGCTGCTCCAACCACACAGAGCATGCTGCAGAAATTCCTGCTTAAGTGTGATAAGACTGAAGAACAAATTCATTTATTACAAGGTAAAAAAAAATAATCCTTTTTCGTTGAAAATTATAAGCCTAAATAAATTGACAAAACTAATGCGATGGATTGTATGCGAATGTAGATGGATCTAGGTACCCGGGGAGACTAAGGTTGACATTCTACGATCAAATCGCTCGGGTGTTATACGAAGGTGGTGTCAAGAGTCTCCGAAACAGGCGCGTTTGTATGAAAAAGGTAATAATGAATGTGGAGGAAGCCAGGTAGGACTGCCAGGATCGTGAGTTTTAGCACTCGATACTCTTTGCCTACACTAAGTAAGGGACGTGACGTGAGAATATGTTATGTTATAATAAGTATCTTCACGCCCATATCTCCGAAGAGGTAGGCAGAGGTACAACCAAGGCACCCACGACTAGCCGAAAACACTAAGTCCCACAATGTGATAGGTGGCAAGCCTATCGCCAACCGGGCACATTTCCAATCCTGACCAACATTTTTTTTTAATTAGAAAATTGGGAAAAAATCAATTTTCTTTATGTTGGCCGACCCGGGATTCGAACCCTCATGCAGTCAAGTCCAACACCCGTTTTTTTTATAATAAGAAAAGACGGTTATTCTGAAAACTGAATATAAAGTACCCTGAGGTCCTTTTATTCGGTTACGATGCTAAATAATATAATATTTAGGTTTTAAATAATTGAGTGAAGCAAAATTTTGTAAGGGCTCAGTTACGGGCACCAACTGATTTAAAAAAAAGCTTTATGTTTGCTTTTTTTTAGTCAATAAATCTGTATTCACCGATAATAGAAAATGGCCTGATCGATTACTTTTGGGTTTTTTCTAGGATTCGGCATGACAGAAAGTTCACCAGTGGCATTGATGACACCTTACACATACCCCATCAACAAAGTCGGGTCTGTCGGGCAGGTGATTTCTTCTACGCAGGTGCGGGTGGTTTCACTTTCTGAGGGACAGGGTCTAGGACCTCATGCGTCAGGAGAGTTATTGCTGAGAGGTCCACAGGTACAGGACATTTCCAAGTATCATTGATTCATTAGCTGCCAAAATTAATTACCTATCTATAGATAGAGATAGGCTTACTAGAGTTTTGTTGCTAGGATATTTTTATTAATTGTTAATAAATAGCAGTGGCTGCCTGGTAAGAGGTAACTGATCTAAAATAGCACTATTTCTTATCTTAGAAAGGTTGTTAATATTGGCTGTAAGATTATAAGAGGCTGTGCTTATTCTGCTCTGCCAATTCTTATGGCTCTGAGGTGATCTTATTTGTAGTTGGATCAGGTGGACCTCTGTTAGTCCGGATCCACTAATTAAAATAGATGATCTCTTACTGAACGCCTGGTTTGCCAGTCGATCACGAGTTAAATAGGTCACCAACAAGACGACCGACAGTTCTGACCGCTGCTGTAGGGATCCACGCCGTACCTATTCCTGCCACCATAAATACTGTTATATTCTGGTCCAGAGGGTAGGATAACGGTGGTACTGGCTCAATAGTGCAACACAGCGACATATCTATAACATATGTTGCGTCAATAGGCTACGGTTGTCCCTTACCATTAACAGATCAGTGTGCTTGATAAAAACGTTGGACCTTTCCATTTAAACGCGTGTGACCTTATTGTCAAATGTATATTAACTCGAGCTTACGCGTTTAGAGAGTTGGTGCTAAAAATGCCTGTTTTTCCTACGAGATCGAAAGCCATATAAGCAAATACTGCTGACGGTGAGAAAAGCAGGGTGCTTATACAAACAAAAGGTGGTTGCAAATCTGAGGCTGGTGATCGAGTGCTGTCGAAGAACAAGAATAGATATGGGGATAATAATTTCGATAGAGTTTTCGCTACGCTCTTGTTCACTGTATTAGTGACAAATTGAACACAGTAGACATGTATGGTTCCTTGTTTCGTGAAAATCAGCAACAAACAATAGTGGGTGCTTCTTTTGTAATACACTATTTTGATTATCCATCTCGTTTTTACAAGACTACAGTTGCAGAGTATATTCTGTTGGTTTGACCTTCAATACCGCCCGCCTAGTCATTAATTTTAGTCGAATTTTAATATTGTATTACATTTCTTATGTAATATTACCACAGGATAGTAATTACTAGCGTACAGCGTACTACTGCTATTACTACTAGTTCAGCCCTTCGAAGTCAGCTGCTGGACATAGGCCTCCTTAGACTAGTCTATAAGATCCGATATTCCGTTTTCACTACCCAGTCGTTACCTATATGGTTACTATTGAATTTCGATTCCATGTAAATCAGAAATTGGAAGTTTCGTGTAAATTTTTAGGAACTCTTGAACACATTAGTAGCAATTATTAACATTTTCTTTTTTTTAAAAATCAACGAATCAGATAAAATAGTTTATTGCTTATTATTAACTAAAACTTAATAACTCACTAGTACTGTATACAAGAGTACCTAAGCCAACAAATCCTATTGAAATTTCCAATTTGCATGTAATCGAGATTCAAGAGTAACACTACAGCCGTCCTCTTTCAAATTGCCGAAGGATGTCCATTGTCCAACACTACGTTTATAGAGCAGAGGCGACCATTTGAGAAGCCGTTAATACATGGCCTATCTTCACCTAGTGCAGCACACTACTACTTTAGCCAATTCATAAATAATTATATTTTAAATGTTCTTTTCTTTCTTTTTTTAGGTTTTGGCCTTCACGTTAGTATTTAGCCATTAGTCAAGTAGTAATTTGCATCAAATTTATATCAATTTAAATTTATTTTAATTAGTCATGAGTCCTATGTCGTCAGTAAGTCATGTCAGGCTCTTGGGTAAAACGGTGGCCTTTTTACACAAGCTCATGTAATGAGTTTTGGCGGCAACGAGGAAATATACGATACGCTAATTTCTTCATGATTATTTAATTTGTGCACTTTCACTGAACAAAATTGTACAAAATGCCACCAAAATTGACTAATATCACTCAATATTAACACGAAATTCAATAATTATGAAAAAACTTCGACCATCTTTTCTCTCGATGGCGCCAAAAAAGTCTTTAAATGTTTAATATAAATTAAATATTGTAGGTGATGAAAGGTTACTGGAAAAATGAAAGAGCTACAAAAGAAGCAATAGATGATGACGGATGGTTGCATACTGGTGATGTAGCATACTATGATGATGATCATTACTTCTATATTGTCGACCGCACCAAGGAGCTCATAAAAGTCAAAGGCAATCAGGTATGGCAGTTTTTTCTTTGGGATGTTAAGGTCAAAAATCGTACTAAGAAATATATGAGACATACAATACAATGTAATAACTGTTTATTGTGTACAAAATACAGAAAAATTACAAATACATCAAATAAAACTTAAATTATAAGATACACAAAGGCGGCCTTATCGCCAAGTCAGCGACGTCTTCAGGCAAACCTCAAGTATGGAACAAGATATAGCGTAATACTGTGTAATGATGCTCTTAAAATATAAAAAAGCATCTAATACTAGACAAAAAAATCATCTTAAAGGCAGAATCTTGTTTTAATTATAGGTATTAGCTTTTAGAACAAGCAATAAAAATATTAATCACACTGAACGTAGAAATTGACGCTTTAATATACTTTTCACATATCAAATTTTATGTAAGTTTATAATATCTATGGAAGATTTATATTTACAATATCTATGGAAGTGGCCTCTGTGGTCTAGCGGTTCAGGTGTTGGACTTGACTGCATGAGGTCCCGGGTTCGAATCCCGGGTCGGGCAACAAAAAGAAAAGTTGGGTTTTCCAATTTTCTAATTAAAAAAAATGTTGCTCGGGATTGGATATGTGCCCGGTTGGCGATAGGCTTGCCACCTATAACATTGTGGGACTTAGTGTCTTCGGCTAGTCGTGGGTGCCCTGGTCGTGCCTCTGCCTTCTTCTTCGGGGATATGGGCGTGAAGATACTTTATGGAAGATTAAATTATGTAAATTGAAGGTGTTATAAAAATTGTGCAGGCTACTAAAATAGGCAGCAAAGTACATTTTTATATTTTTGTCTGTCCGTATTTCGACCGTGGTCTACACCAAATCTACTGAACCGATCGTAACCAAATTTTACTTTTTATTATATAAGGTATTACTTTTTATTTTATTCCATGCACTAAAGGGGTTCCCGTGCGAGAGGTAAATGGAAATTTGGCTCCGATTTAATTTTTTGTTTTTTGTTTTGTAGTGTATACTTTATATCCCCGTAGATTTTCGAAGTCATACGTTTCGTAGGTTAGATATAACAGACAACAACACTTAGTATAAAGTGACTGAAAAACAAAAAAAATGATTGAATATATCTTGGCATATTGAAAATTTGGAATAAAATACAAACTTTAATTTCAATAAATACCATCGTCGTCTATGCTCTTTCAAATAAAAAAAAAGATTTTTTCAAATAAAATCGGTTTTATCAATTTCTAAGCTTAGAAAAAACTGAGAAATTGATTGATATTTTTTTTGATATTGGAAGGCAAACAAGCACATGGATTTCAGGATGGTAAGAAATCCACACCGCCTAGAGACACCAAAGGTGATATTGGTGCATTGCCAACCTGAGGCCGGGATGTTAGGCTACGAGTAAAAGTAAGTTTACTGACTACCTTACCCTCCAAACCAGAACACGTCAACTGCAAGCACTGACGTTATGGCAGCAGGAATAGGTTAAGTGGTGGTAGCAATTCGGACTAGTCGCTGAAAAACTCTACTACTTAGACAGATGCTACGGTGTAAGTGACGGCAAGCCTATGCTCACCTTATGCACGGGCTGCCTGGTAGGAAGGCCGATAGTCTATTCTGCGAAGAACACGGACTAACACGGGGAAAAAGACATATTCGTATATAGGATTTAAACAAACCTCCTCCTCTTTTCAAAAGCTTAAAATTACTAGATGATTTAACAGTCAAAATCAGTAGGACTATGTTGTGTTTTACAGGTTTCACCAACAGAAATTGAAAGTATCATAATGGAGCAGCCGGAAGTAGCAGACGTAGCAGTTGTTGGAGTTCCTCATGCATTGGCTGGAGAAGTACCTAAAGCATTTGTGGTCTTGAAACCGAACCACAAGTTATCAGAAAAACAAGTTTATGATATTGTTGCTCAAAAGCTAACTAAATACAAACATTTAGAGGGGGGTGTTGTATTTCTAGATTCAATTCCTAGAAATGCGGCAGGAAAAATAATGCGAACAGAGCTCAGGTCAAGACAATGAATTATAGATAGTTGCCATCGTTCATCGTTAGGGCCCTAACTTAATTAATTTAATAAAAATATATTTTTTTAAATAAAAATATAAATTGAATTAAGTACTTTTTCATGTTTGTTTCATCAGACCTTATAGGTATATCGTATTTAGATATTTATTTATGAATGGTTTGTAATTTTATCTTGTTTATTGCCTATTTTATTTATATTATGTATGAAGTATGGTAGTGTACAGTAAACAGGATTAAAATTAATCTGCCTTTAAAATGATTTGTAATAAACTATGAAGCTTCTCAAACATATAAATAAATAAAATGTCCATTAAAAAAATAAATAAATGATAAGATTTAAATGATAAAATGTATATAAATATTTAATTTCTCTAAATTTAAGTAAACATTTGCACACCACAATGTAGTAGAATATGTTGAATGCTTAAATATCTTTGTAACAACTTTTTAACACACATGTTCCGCAAATAAAAAAATGTACCTATAATTATCTATTCATAATGTTTATAATTTAATATGTTACTAGCTGTTGCCCGCGTGGTTAATGGTCCTACAGGAACAGTTTTGGGATAAAAACTATCCTATTTGTTAATCCTAGTTACCCTCTACGTGTGTGCCAAATTTCATGAAAATAGGTTCAGCAGTTTTTGCGTGAAGAAATAACAAACAAACATCCAAACTTTCGTATTTTTGATATTAGTAGGAAAGGATATTATGTAGTCATATACTGCTACCAGGGCACCCACGACTAGCCGAAGATACTAAGTCCCACAATGTGATATTGCCACCTATCACATTGTGGGACTTAGTATCTTCGGCTAGGCAATTTAATATAAACAGTGCGTGTATGTAAAAAAGTGAATTTTAACACCATACTAATAGTTGTAGTGTCTTAACTTAAAAGTTAATTATACCTAATTTTTCACATCTTAAAAGTTGATGGCAGTGCCCACCATACTCAGTAGGGTGACTCTTGAATCTCGATATCATGCGAATTGGAAATTGAAATCGTAAATATAATTTTAAATACTTTTGACACAGTACTAAAGGATTATTAACATTTAATTATAAATAATAAATCCGATGAAATAATTTAATGTTAATATTAACTAAATGTTAATAATTTGCCAGTATTGTGTTCAAGAGCACCTAAAAGGACATATTCGTTTCCAATTTTCAATTTTGCATGAATCGATCTTCAAGAGTACCCATATAGACCATGTTACCCATATCTTCATATTTATCCATATCCAAATAAATCATTTCGTCTTCAAGACTATTTCAATACCTATATTATTTTGGGATTAATTCAAATCGAACAATCCTTTTAGTAAAACTGCAAAAACCGACTCCCAATTATTTCATTAGGTAATTTGCTATTCGGAAAATAGCTAATGATGCTAAGATGGTACCACATTAATTTATTAACACCCTACTAGTAGATATGAATTGTTCAAGTACTCAACAATGCAAACATTTTATGTTGAGATACAATGTTTGTATTGAGACCTCAGCAATAACTGATAAATCACAATTCTTTTACTACTAAAATTCTACATTATTCTTCATGAATATAAGTTATATTATTACTAGGGAAAATAGAAATGTGTCCATCTTTGTGAACCCGGGACGGGTTGCTAGTTTTAAATATTACTCACGTAAAAAAATATATTTGATACATTTTTTTAAATTACACAAATTGACATAACTCCATAGTAAGAAAATTATAAGCTTGTGTGATGGGTGACTTTAATAAACACCCAGGTCCAGAAATACAGACATCTATGCTCATCGCAGAAATGTTTGCCATCGTCAGAAATCGAAGGCTCGCGATTTGTCGTTGGAGTTGTGCGTACATTACCTAACGGGTATGTTCTTGTCTATATTTCTGATATATATATCAGATATATGTATTTTTATTATATATATGTCGGAGAAATGATCTCACAAACACGGCCGAACAGGAACCACGGGACTAGTAGGCCGAGAGCTCACAATTTGAGGGTAGTTAGTGAATAATTCAGAAATATTAAAACAAAGCCGTAACACCTCGTAATAATAAACAATAGAGTAGCTACGTAATCACTTACTACATTGTTTACAAGCATAACCACAATCGCGCACAAACAACTATAGAGTAAACCCATTTGCTACTAGACAAACCATCGTAAACATTAGAGTAAGCTTGCTACTATGACAACACGACGTAAACACGTTACGGTATTCGTGCTTACGCAAACGCCAAACCCCCGAAGGGGAAAGGGGGGCTCAACCCCGCCCCTCTTAACGTGAGTGCCGACCGAATAATGCAACCCCCGGATGACCTACATCCTGGGCCCCAAGATCCCAATTGAATTAATAATTGCGACCTAGAAGTGTCTCTTTGTCAACCTATGCCAGGGAGAGACTATTACCAGTGGCGACCTCCGTACTAGACAGTGGTCCAAACACTGAGGCATGCACGTGCACAAGGCATGTCTGCCGAAATATGGCGGCGCTAGGGTTTTTATACACGTGGCAACGATGAACGGACCAACAAGAAACGAGTAACTTGCTAAAGCTCCACCTGTTGTGCTAATGAGACAACTTGATCCATGACTTCCCGACAAACGGACCAATAAAAAACAAGCTACGAGAATTCCGAAGCACCTGTGGCGCCTAACGTACCTACCAATGACCACAATATCACAACTATACTTTGTTCATGACTTTCCGACGTTACAAGCGGATGCGCCACACGTTACATCGACGACACTCATATCACAGATATTAGAAAATAGGTATACTAGCTCATGACCTTCCCATATATATATAAAACAAAAAAAATACTTATGTAGCAAATTCTTATTTGATAGCTGTTCGGAAAGATAGGCAGAGAGAGGTACCCACGATTAGACAAAGGTAAATAAGGTTTGTGTAGTGTTGTGTACTTACTATTGTGTAGTGAAATCAGTGTAAGGAATATTATTATGTAAACTATTTTTACTAAACGATGGTAGTGAATTTTGTTATTTTTATATGAATTGTTAATGATTGTAATGAAAAGTTATTTTTATATAAATTATTTATATTTGTAATAAAAATATGCTTAAAATAATTTATTTTTATTTAAGATATGAATTGAACGATTTGGAATGTGAAATAAACTGTGAAGTCCTGTAAATATATTTCTTGTTGTGTTGATTTTCTAAGTGGTATGTGAAAAATTCACTCCTAGGCTTCGATTAAATTTACGATTTTGTGATTGAATTGGCCAGTGTCGTACTGGCCACTTCTTTTTTTATCTTTTTGGTTAGGAATTCCAAATTCGAATACAGCTGTTGTCAAATGTATAGGTATGTGTTTCCGAAAGTGCTTTTTTTCTGTTTGTATCGCTTACTTTACAAAATGAAAAACTTGAAATATCGCATTATTTAGGCGTTTGAGTTTCACCGTGGCACCAGTGCTGCGAAAATGGTTGAAGGGATCAATAAAGTAGGTAAAACAAAACAGAGTGGTTTTGGTTCTAACGTTTTCGTTTTATAAATATTACCTGTGAATAAACAAACCCTGTGAATGGCTAGAGACCCATATTGTTACCGAAGAATTAAAGGCTATGAGAAGGCAGTATAAAGGTTACTCTTGAATCTCAATTTCATGCAAATCGGAATTTGGGAACGGATATGTTATAATAGGCACTGAACATAGTGCCAGCGGATTATGAGCATTTAAAAAAAAACAAATCTAGTACAACAATTTATTGTTTATTATTAAAAAATGTTAATAATTCGTCAGTATGGTTTTCAAGAGTATCTAAAATAACACATCCGATTCTAATTGCCAATATTACCACTAATGTAACCAATTAGATCCATTAAGCTAGTTAGCTAAATGGATCTGAGTCCAAGTTAGCTGCTATTTAGTAAGATTTAAAAGCAAATGTACATACAGCTTTAATTGTTGGGGTAGTACCTATGCAAGATGAAGTAACAGAGCAAATTTAAACCGTTCTGTCATTGATAAAAAATTAAGGTTTTTTAAGGACGTGATGCTACGAAAAGTCGATGTAGTATTAAAATATTCCTAATTTAAGGGCTTATGGTAATTCCCCGTGAAACTACGCCACTATGGCTTTGATAACAAAGCTCTTGATGCCATAATCTTATACTAGAATAATAGGACGTTACAATGGGCGTACCGCAAGGATGTATTCTAGGTCCATTTTATATCTGTCTCTATAATCGGCTTTTGATTTCTGTAGTAGATGGAATAGATACTACAAAATCTTCTTGATTTAACAAAGTAAGTGAAAGTGAATTATAGGAATCAGAACCACTACTTGTATGGTCAAAGTAAATAAAGTTTGTTCTGTTTCTGATTAAAAGTACGAATACTCGTATATAACCTCACGGAATGGTTTTAAAATAGTTTGTACTTGATTGAACATACTTTTTGAAGTAGGTATGATTCGCAAAAAATAACGAGAAATTGATGGGGCTCTCCGTGAAATTAATAAAAGCTATTGTCTCAGTGAGTAAATCTCTACTTCGACCACTCAAATTCGACGTTTGTACAAATGTGTTACGGAGGAATGACTTTCAAAGTCATGTTTGATAAATTTTGACAGTTTCGAACATTGCATCTCGACCAGGTTGCTGATTATGTAGGTAGATAGCATCAGCCTCAGGTCGATGCATGCTATTGTCTGAGTGAGTGAAAAGCCTAGGTCTAAGTCCCTCTAAAGGCAAGGCAATTCATTCATATTCGAAGTTTGCACCTAAATCCCAAATCTCTATATTATTTGTGAAAAGCCTAGTCTAAGTCTCTCTTAGGGTAATTCACTCGAATTAGACGTTTGTACCTCGAAAAAAATGTTCTTCTGTAGGTACCTCCCCGTGTTGGTCCGGGCTCCTTTACAGAATAGACCATCTGCTTTCCTGCCAAATTGCTCGTAAAAGGCGAGCATAGGCTTACCGTCCCAAACAACGTGACATCCTACTAGGTGGTAGAGGTTCGCAGCGACTCGCCCGGATTGGTACCAGCGCCTTACCTATTCCTGCCGCCATAGTGTCAGTTGACGTGTTCCGGTTTGGAGGGTAAGGTAGCCGGTAAACTTACTTTTGCTCGAGGCCCAACGTCCCGGGCTCAGGTTGGCAATGCACCATTTGCATTGATTTGGTGTTTCTAGGTGGCGTAAATTTCTTACCATCAGAAAATCCGTCTGCTTGTTTGCCTTCCAATATCATAAAAAAATAGGTCTCTCTTAAGGTAGTTTACTCAAGTTAGACGCTTGTACCTCGAAGAAATGGCCCTTGGGGCTTGGGCCCAAAATCATTTTGAAGATTTTTTATAACTCCAAGAATTGTAAATAGGCCAAATCGATGCATTCTATTGTGTGAGTGAAAAGAAACTCCAGTCTCGGTTTCTCTTAAGGTTCTCGCAAATTCGACGTTTATACTTCTAAGAAATTACATCTGGGCCCAAAATTATGTTTAAAGATTTTCGAAAATTGTTGTGTAAAGTTAACACGATAAATTCCTTTGTTGTAGTCACTCAATATTCAAAGGTTCATTTCTAAAATAAAAATAAACAATTTGAGATAATTTTATTACAATGATCAACAATTTATATAAAAATAACCAAATTTACAAATCATAGCTGTCATTGAAGATAATTTATTTACAGTGATATCACTACACATATCTAAACTTATAAAAAATATAAATCCAAAACTACTATGTACATATTGTCTGCCTACACACAAACATTATTGTAGTACTGCGTATTTTCTTCCGTAGTGAAGCCAAATTAGGTAAGTATTTTCAACTAATCGTCGGTGCCCCGGTGGGTGGGTGCTACACTTGCCTACCTAATTCAGGATACGTGCGTAAAAATACTTCTCAATCAGATACAAGACAACTCTGCGAACTTTGTATCGCTTGACATTAATTGCAGCTACTAACAGTTTGAGTGGACAAATCGAATTAATGTTTGTTCCTTTTTCTGGCAATTTTCTCGGTTTTTCTCTTAATAAGAACCCTGATAAATAACCTTCTCCTGACAAAAACCAAACAATACTTATTTTGACAATAATTCAATACAAACCTGACAATGAACAAAAAAAGAAGAAGCAAAATTTGTATATCTGTTCAACCTTGATGCGATAACCGCGCGAAATGGGAATTCATTTCTATGTAGCACCTACACTTCTACATAATACAATGATACATAAGTATATTTTATCTACAGATACAGTGAATAAATATCTATTATTTAAATATAAAACACCCAGGCCTACATTACAGACTTGTCATTACACAAATGCCTGCATTAGGAATCGAACTCGTAGCTTACGAATAGTTAAACTCTTTGACTATCGACGGATCTCCTCCCTTCATGACGCAGTAGTCAATAAAATAGTTAACATTATGAGTAAGTAGTAAAAAAACGCTTGTATACTTTCACATACATTATATTTATTACTATTGTTGCTCGCAACTTCATATACATGGTGAAGTAACTTTTCTTGGTCAAAGATAGAAGCGAAAGATTTTCCTGTAGTAAAAAGTATCATGTTGACCGGTTTATAAGACAAAAAATGGTAAAAATCCGTTATGTAGTTTTTTTAAGTATTTCTTGTACAGGTTTAATTTTATTATAAAATAAAATAAGTTTTATATTTTTTTTTCTTGTTTGTCTAATTATAGCATATTTAGGCACAAAACCAGGATTCACTCCGCGGTTTACGTAGATTAGTGCAGGGTACCACCAGCTATGCTCAGCACATACCCACGAGCCTTCAACCATTCTCTTGAATTTCAATATTCGTGAGTTTTGTTATGTAAATCGGTTCTACTCGATCAGCGCAATATGATACTTCGGTATAAATCTTAAGATTCAAGTTTCCTCGCGTTTTTATTAGTCAGTTTTTATTTATCAGTGTGTCTTCTGTACATAGTTTATTTTATCTACAGGTATAACTCATTTTGTGCCATAACTTAACTTTACAAAAACATTAATTAACTTAATTTATAGCTCTAGAAGACACATACAGCATATTTTGTCAATTTGTAGTAAGATTTAGCTATTTTGTAAAATTACGACTCTGATGAGCGTACACGTGATTTTAACTTAACTATAATGTTGAAATTTCAGCAAGAGCTATCAATCTAATAGGTACCTACTTTTTTTTACCTTATTTTTAATTCATCGTCTATAACTGAGCTCTGTACGCATTATTTTCCCAGCCGCATTTCTAGGTATTGAATCCAGAAATACCACACCCCCCTCTAAATGTTTGTATTTAGTTAGCTTTTGAGCAACAATATCATACACTTGTTTTTCTGTCAATTTGTGATTCGGTTTCAGTACCACAAATGCTTTAGGTACTTCACCGGCCAGAGCATGAGGGACTCCAACCACTGCTACGTCTGCTACTTCTGGCTGCTCCATTATGATACTTTCAATTTCTGTAGGTGAAACCTGTAAAACACGTGTGAAGTAAGATCCCAGAGCTCCCAGACGCCTTATTTTCTCATGAATAACATTTGGATGATAAAGTAGTGTTGGTTGTACCGACGGCCGATTTGCAGATACTATGCGTCAAAACTCCAGACAAAAATAATTAAATTTTTCTAATCTGATAGATAAAAGAGTCCAGCAAGAACTCATTGGAATAGGTCCCAAAGATTTGCCTATTTCTGATAGCACAACATCTATGAATGCCATTACAGAGTTTTTGTTTGGAAGGTATCTCAGCTTGTTTGATTACCTATTAGGTTTAACTGTCTTAAATTGACATCCAACTTTAAACATGCTACACGTGGATGACGTGGCGGTATGAGGTTGGTTTAGAATACAATTTCAGACATTGGTGGTGATTCTGCTGTTCATAAACTAAATTTATTTTAAATGCATGCTATGTTTTTTAAATGAAACAAAAATAAAAGATATGGAACATTTTAGACATATCAGATTGGTCCGGACAATTTAAATTGTAACGTTTTTAATCAACGTTTTCGTGGGATTAGTAAAACGTGTAGAGACTAATCAGATTGTTATGAAAATGTTTTGTTTCTTTCTATTACTTTCAATGAAAGAAAAAAGCGATAACTTAAAATTAGTTAAGTGAGTGCCCGACAAAAATAATTCTAAAAAAATTCTATAGCCATTCATTTAAAATAAACTGTGATATATATAATGTAAATAAGAGGTGTAATAATATGTGATGTAATACAAATAAATTTGTATAGAATAAGGAAAAAAAGACAGCCCGCTGAGTCTCTAGCCGGATCTTCTCAGTGTGTGGCCGCGTTCCGATCCGGTGGTAGTTTTTAGTATTATAAGGACTCATCACAAATGCCTCTTATAAGGTGAATGTGAATAAAAATGTTTTCTATTCTATCACCACCGTTGTGCGTTGTTTAGTAAAACATATTTTTTTTCTAGTTCGACGGTTTTAGACAAATATAAGTTATTACACTGCACCGGACCCGAAGCGTATTTTAATTCTGTACTCAAAAATCTGGATTTGTTTATAAATAGTCCGCGTCTCTGTGCGGTGGTATTTCAAAGATAAAAGCCATTTCACCGCATGGAGCGGAGCGGTATCCAGTATCTCATATAATATTATTTTACTGTTTCCAACTACGATATCTATAACAACAAAGTAACATTTGTAGTAACTAAATAGGATTTTTGACCAAATCACAAATAAAAGTACAGTACCTGGTTGCCTTTGACTTTTATGAGCTCCTTGGTGCGGTCGACAATATAGAAGTAATGATCATCATCATAGTATGCTACATCACCAGTATGCAACCATCCGTCATCATCTATTGTTTCTTTGGTAGCTTTTTCATTTTTCCAGTAACCTTTCATCACCTAAACAAATGTTATAATTATTTAGAAATTGTAATGTAATATTTATATTCGACCAAAATTAGTATTTGGACTGCCGGTCTTTAAGGAATTCGTTCAAAAATAATAGTTCAAACCAACTGAAGAGATCCAAGGTAGACACTTTGTTTATAGAGGCACCGCCATTATTCTCGGAACCAGCGACCATAATATCTACTGTTTTAATTAGACACTAACACCGCAATTAATATTAGGTGGTAGAGTTAGGCGACGACTAGCCCTTATCTATTCCCGTTACCAAAACTTTCGTGCTCGGTCGCCTATCTCAGATTTGCCTTTCACTAAAACGACCTTATGAAAGTATGAGAATCCAGGATCATCAGGATTTCCGATTTCTGGTTTGGCTTCCACTGCAGCACCAACTTTTTAGCACCAACTGCAGATAAGCCCCTATAAACTCTTATGGCCTTATTAAATGATTCGTTATGGCACTAACTACTATACCTGTGGACCTCTAAGCAGCAATTCTCCTGACGCGTGAGGTCCTAGAGCATGTCCATCTGAAAGTGAGACCACACGCGCCTGCGTGGAACTGACCACCTGACCGACTGACCCGACTTTGTTGAAGGGATATATGTAAGGTGTCATCAATGTCACTGGCGAACTCTCTGTCATGCCATATCCTAGAAATAGAGGAAAGTAAAGTATTCTCCAGTAATCAAAATTATCAGGTTGTCTTAATTAAATAATAATGCGTATATGGTCTAGTGGTCCAGTGTTGGACACGACTTCATGGGGTCCCGGGTTAAATGCCCGTGTCGAGTAACAAAAAATAATTGTGTCCTGTTGGCGATAGGCTTGTCACCTATCACATTATGGGATGTAGTGTCTTGTCCTGGTTCTGGTTGTATCGCTGCCTAAATATTCGAGGATATGGGCGTGAAGATACTTTTTTAATATATTGAAGCGTTCGTTTTTATCACAATGTCCTCGCCTAAAAGATACACATCGTTGGTTGTATAGGAGTTCAAAGATATCGGTTTAGAAATCAGTAATATTAAAAATACTCAATAACCCCCGCAAAAAAGCTAAGTACCATCTAAATCACGCCAGCATTAAACGAAAATCCTTATCGAAATCGGTCGCTTCAAAAGTTACAATAGCACAGACAGACACACTCCAACACAGACATGTATTCTTTTAACATCCCTCTTTTTCGGTCGGAGTTTAAAAGTTCTACACATTTAAGAACAGATGTATATAATTTATTTAATTTATTTTAATTCAAATCAGGTCGTACTTTTCGCAGATCTATAGAGCCGGCGCCAGCCTTTAATAAGAATAAATTGTCTTTGACTCCTTAATTGGCGCTTATATTTGACACTTACGCCTAACTTGGTACCTACCTCCACTTACAACAGTATGCGTCGTTAAATAAACAGCTATATGCTTACGAAATTAAGTTTGGAACTGTCTCGCATGACAACATTACCTTATTTTAATTAAATTTTAATCAGGCGCTACTTTTCGATGATCTACAGGACCGGCCCCAGCGTTTGAACATAGTAGAGCGAGATTGTTTTTCAGCGCTCTTTAATTGATGCTCTTACTTTGACATAATACAGTTGGATTATTTGCGACTGTTTCAACCTAGCACCCAGAGGCTCTTCATGCTTTACCCCACTGCCGGCTCTGAAGAGTTGTTAGGGAAGTATTAAGCTGTCACTCATGGCCCTTCCCTTGTGAAATTGAGAAAAATTCTTCCGAGAAAATTTGGCTTTTTAAGCAATTTTCTAGAATTTAAAAAAATATTTTATGTAATAATGTGACCAAATAAGAGCGCCTCGTGATTTTCGTATGTGACAAGCCAGGAATCAGCAAACGGCTGTCCTGATGGTAGAGACAATCGTGGCTTACAGACGCAATAGAAAAAAGGTGCCCTTCTGTGGCCACAGTGTAAGTCTTTCAGATACTCTGGTCCCCGGACCGAAACATGATAATGGCATTAAGGGGATAAGAATAGGTAAACTCGGTCCTCACTCCTTGCCAGCAGTCTTAGTTAGTACTCTACTCATACGGTAACACATGGTCTATTCTACTTAAGGGACCCGGACTAACACGGGAGAAAGCTACTAAAATGGGTACCTACTTACCATTCAAATGCTAGAATCACCGTCTTTACATGTTATTATAATATTTTGTTATTACATACCTTGTAACAATCGTATTTGATCTTTAGTCTTATCACATTTGAGCAGGAATTTCTCCAGCATGCTCTGTGTGGTCGGAGCAGCGCCCACCATGACAGTATCTACAGACTGCAAGTGATCCTTTTTGACCATCGGATGTGTGGCCAAAAACGCCAACAGGGAAGGAACGACGAATAAGGTGCTGGGTTTATACTCTACTAAGCATTTAATATAATCTTCTGGAGTGAATCTGCAAGTGTGAGTTAGTGAATCAATAAGTTATAATAATTATTATCCTTGGGGATAATCTGAATAGTTTTTTATAACGATTAGCGATCTGGACGTAATGTCAAAGAACTCTACTACCACATAGTAACGGTGCTAGTGTCAAATGATGATAGTCTTTTACAAGGATTTAGTCTTCCAAGGGACCTGGCAACAACTTATGCACTTGGATTAAAAGATATAGAGTTTTTAGAAGTTGGATTAAGGAGTCGGAGTAAACCCTAGACCAGATATTTCCATTTAGTTTTAATACATCACATATCACTTCAAGAAACAATGTAACTTAGATGCTCATTAAAGAAGAAACTTTGTAGGTGATTCTGTTATTATTTTACAAATTCAAGTAGACATGTAAAGAGTATGAATTTTTGAGACTCAAAATGTTGCGGTTTTGTCTCTACACGAATCGAGTAGGGTTCAACTCTACACACTTTTGGACGGATCGGGATGGGTCGCATCACAGCAAAGTAATCCGACTATATCGTTTTCATATCTTTTATGGGGGGCAAAGCACACTATGCCGGGCCGCATCAAGGCAGATTTTTACTCGAAACCAAAGAGAAGAGTAAAAGCGATATTAATGTAAATAGAGGGCTAATTACATTTTAACGCTACGTTGTATGACAACTACCTGGTGCGATACTTTACACATATGACGATTTTAACGTAGAGTTGCCATTCTTTCCTTTTATCAAATATCTGCCGATATGTGTGCTCGTCGGAGTGTGCTTTGCAATGCAATGAGCCCCAACCCGACAAGCTGCGTTCCCTCCAAATGTGAGCTATCCTTTGTAAGGAACCGCTAGTCTTGACCTTTCTAGAATTTTCTTGGTCAGTACTTCTATCGCCCTTAAAGTTGCTTGCTTGTTAGCCTGTGTTCTAAAACAACGCTTCAACTTTATCAGCTTAATCAGGCAGAATATGTACGTGAACATATATTTAATAGGTCTTTTCCAACTAGATCACAGGTTTCAGTTGAGGACTCTTCATAATTCAAAAAGGCCCAACATCTTTGCTTCAGGTTGGCAACGCACCAGGAAATCCGTCTGCTTGTCTTTAAATATCTTAAAAAAAATTCACACACAAGTGACACTAATTATGCTATATAAATTATATTATATATTTTATTATAAGACACGTCCAGGAGGCTACATATACTCACTTCGGAATTGAGACAATGTGATAGCCCAAAGTCAGATTGTAATTGAGGACGCCGTTGAAACCATATATGTGGAAAAACGGTGGTACAGTCAATACTACATCACCTTTACCTGTTAAAATAACAGCAACATTAATAATTTCAGTAGATCTGTCAACTATTTAAAGATCTAGTCGGCCTGTTTTCGTATTGTCCAACCAAAAAATATTACTCTAGCACGATTTTTTAGTTTTTAGTCTAAGCCAATAGGTACATTATTATACTCTTTGGTTTGAGCTGGATATCGATAAATAAACGCCGGGAGGCGGGAGTGTCAAACAAACAACTTCATCTCACATGAAATGTCAAAACGACTTTTACAATTTTTTAGGAACTCTAAAGGTACCTAAATTCCATGAAGCTCATCATCTCAGAACTCTCTCTAATTTACTGACTCCCTGAAAGAGAGTCCGATAAACTAGAGAGAGTCAGCAATATTTAAAAATGACAACAGGGGGGTGATTATGTATCTCAGTTGCCAACTCAAACTGCAAAAGTGTACATATCAAATGACGTGTTTTATATTTGCTATCTTCAGTGGCCAACAGAAATACAGTTGAGATAGCAAACACAAATGACGTCATTTGATGTACACTTCTCCATTTTGAGTGGGCAACTGAGCTACATAATCAGCCCCCAGGTCTTTGTTAGGAGTGTAACCTCCAGTAGTAATATTGTAAATAAAGCTTCTCGGTATTGGTATCTCGCCCGGATTGGCACCATCGCCTTAACTATTCCTGCTGCCAAAACGTCAGCACTTACCGTTGACGTGTTCGGTTCGGAGGATAAGGTCCCCGGTACACTTACTTTTGCTCGAGGCCTTATATCCCGGCTCAAAGTTGGCAACGCATTATTACCACCATTGGTGTCTCTAGGCGGCGTGAATTTCTTACCATCAGAAAATCCGTCTGCTTGTTTGTCTTCCAATATCATAAAAAATATTTATATAGATAAATAACCAAAAAGGCGGTGTGCGCTAAATATTGTACAATGAAACAATGGACCTTTTTATTGAGTAAGGTGCCTGTGTATACAAAAAAAATATAACGGTTGTCTGTAAAGTCGGTTTAGTGACGATAGTTGAACGTGACAATGTCATAAGAACGGAGGCCGATTGTGCCCCTTTGTCGCTCGTTCCGCGCTCTCGCTTGAACTTCAAGCCTTAAATGGAACGCCTCAGAGCGAGGTAACGCCGCATGAGTCATGTTTTTTGGTGTGTGCAGCCGGCTCCAACGAATTATAAGACGTTGTCACGTCAAAAGGCAATAGTTATTCTTGTCATAAGAACCATCGTTTGGTCTATACTCTACTAATATTTTCTTAACCCTTGTTGTATTTGTTTACTTCATCCCGCGCCTTTCGTTACCTCGCACCTCTAGTTCCTAGTTG
>NJDC01001462.1:165578-180778 GCA_002245475.1 Calephelis virginiensis
AACTAATCTCTGAAAGTTAAGGTATTTTGCCTAATTAAAGTATTAAGTATATCGTCTCTATTAGATTGTAATAATTCGTAACGCAAACTGAAAATCGTTAAATACGATCGAACCTTTTATTTTTTGTAGTAAAATGCATAAACTTAAAATTGCTAGATTTATTTAAAATAACATTTTTTTTAAATAAAGCGTTTTCAGTGTGTTTGCCAAGACTTCATTCAGCCTTCACCTTACATGTCTAAATATATCTCATAATCAAGCCGGAGACTGCATTTGTCTATATATACATTGAACTTCGTACCCGAAACATTATTGAGGAAACTACGAGTACCTATCAATTAATAGTAGTTCATGGTTCACAATGCTTATAGTAAATAATAACAGTAGGTATCGATAACTGTATCAGATGAGAAATAACTATAATTTTTATTAAATTAAAATGTTTATAATGAATTTTGTGTGCTTAAACTTATATTAAAGCACACTTAAGTCTTCGTGAAATATTATAAGTCTTTACTAAATATTTACAGAAAAAAAATATAAAAAAAGTCTGTGCCGCTGTTACTTTTTTCATTTTAAGAAGCCTGAATTGCAGTTTATTGCAGTCTATGAACTGAACTACCTAACTAGCACTAGTACTACTAGTGAAATTATCTAAATCTGCTGTTTTATTTTTGAAAAATTAGGTATAAGATTAAATTACAATATAAATTGACTTAATAATATTAATTCTAGTGTACATAACTACAGCAAACTGTGGTCATTGCCGAAGGGCATCTTTTTAAAATGTAATGTGTACTTAGTACTAACGCTATTTTGTCACAAAAGCACTCACCACACACGGAGCGTCGGACCACATATTCAGGTCCTTAAACACATATTCAGTCAAGTTTTCTTTTCCAACAATGATTTCACCCCATGGTGAATTTAAAACATTATTTTCTAGCACAGAAACTGGTTGTGTTGCATACGGACGAGGACAGGAGCTTTCAAATATTGGTATCCTTTTAGATTTTTTACATTTTGATGTAAGATTTAGAATTTGGCGTGACAAATTCCCGCGCAGTATTTTGAAATGGGACATTATTATTAGTCGGCACGTTCTTCCGCGGGCAGAAGGCGCGTAATGTTAAACTCACTGGTTTTGTTTGGCTCAGACTGCCATCTGTTTCGTCACGGATAGGGCAAGGTCCACATATTAATCTCGTTGTTTGTACTACGTACGCTTTTGAACAAACATAGTTTTCAGTGTTTTTTAATTAATGCTAATTACAATGGTAATGGTAAAGTTGAGCCCTGTCACCTATAAATCTATGACTACTGATATCACCTATTGTTAAACATGAGAAAGTTCCAGCTATTGCTAATCATTAGTTAGTAGAAAAGAAAGTCGCTTTTCGCTGTCGTATTTTTAAATAAATACAGTGGTTTAAGAGGAAGCATTCCCTGGACGACAATTTATACGAATTGAATGTAACCCCCAAGTACCTAAGCAAATTATATGCTTGTGTTATGAGTGTTAATCAATGATTCTAATACATAGAAATACTTAAATAAATACTAGAATAAATTTTATAAACACCCAGACCCGGAAATGCAGACATCTAAATGTTCATCACACAAATGCCTGCCCCCGACGGGAATCGAACCCCTGGAGATTTGATGCTGCCTGTTGCTGAACTGCTTAAGCTTTGCCGGAAGATTGCTTCCAGCTTAATGTTTGTGGTCTGTAAAATTTGTTTGAGCTGAATCGAGATTTTTAAATGATTGCTTCTCATAAGTGCAGATAGACGCGAATAGCTAAATCACCTTATATTGAAATAAGATTGTCCTCACAGTTCTTCTTAACGCTTATGTTAGAGTGATGTGCAGTAGCTAATAACTTGTCCGGGTAGGATACCTTACTTGTAGGGTACCTTACCTATTACTGCCGTATTAGTGGTGACATTTGCCATAAAATACTCAAGATATAATGTTAACAAAACTCGGAGCATTAGATATCTCTGGCGAAGTGGGGAATTCTTTCAGTTATAGCGAAGTTAACACAATAATTGTAATACAATCTTAAGCAGAGATTATGTCTTTGTATTTTGTTTATATCATGGAAAGAAAAGGAAGCAGATGAAATAGAAAAACCGTTGTGGGTTCAGTTGTTTATTACAAGCGGAAAATAGACGTCGCGCCTGTAAAAAAATTCCATATTGATGATTTGATTGAGTATTGCTAATTTTAAATTTGAATAGTTACTACTTGTGGAGCTGGTCGATAGTGTCCGCTTTTATGAGATTTAATACAACTGTCAGGTGTACGTATGTCTTCAAGTGGTATAAAATGGGTGTATATTGGTTATAAAACTACCTTATCAGCATTAACATCAGCCTGAGACAGGTCCGTTGAAAAAAAAACTCTGCTAATTTTGTGAAAAAACGAAAAAATTTAATACTCATATTCTACTTCAATATAAATGTTACAAAGATAAAATTCGTTAGGGGACGCGACGGTTGTTTATTTGGATAAGGATTGCTCGCATTAAAAATATTTTCATGTAAAATGTTAAGACGAGGCCACATAACTAGCGTCGTGAAAAAAATATAAGATGTCATGTAGAACCAACTCTAGACTGTAGGAGTTCTACATTTACAACTTTACACCTTAGTCAAAATATTTGGTTGACCCCTGAGGTCTTTAATTTATCAGCGTAATATAAAAGTTTGTAAAATAATATACGTATCAATAATTTAAAGATATTCTAGCTTAAGCCCATGTGAGGATAGCGAAACAGAAAAGCTATAGTTTTTGGAATTACGATGCAAAGTTGTAATTAAAAGCTTGAAGAGTTCGAGCAAGCGTAGCTTGGCTCTACAAGACTTTGATAACTTCTTGCATCTTAACGGAATTTTGAATGATTTTTTGTTTGCTGGGATTTCATTTCTTTTTATAAGTTGTCTATGACAATATCACCACTACTAATTTACTAGATGATAGAAAGTTCGCCCTGAATGGTGACAAACCATTATACATATTCATGCGGGGGTAGCATTAATACTCGCCATTTTCGTTCCCCAAGCAGGAGGATAGGTATACCGGTAGATTTGCATATAATATATTAACATAATATCCCATACGTAAGATAGCGACGCTCTTTTTTTGTCATCATCATTATCATCAGCCGGAGGACGTCTACTGCTGGACATAGGCCTCCCCCAAAGAGCGCCTCAAGTCACGGTTACCAGCCGCTTGTATCTAGCGAGTTTTTTTCTAGAATATACTAATTGATAGGAAGTTCGCCCTTAATGATGAATACATATTTCTGCGGTCATAGCGTCAACGTTCGCCATTGTTGTGCTCCAAGAGGGCAGAGTTGCCGATTTTTTTAGAGAACATTAGGTAAACTATATTCATAAAACAAACTAGTTTAAAAATTGATAGAAAGCGTTACTTTGCGGAAAACCTTTCTAAATCCAAATAAAATTATTTCATTTACAATACCTATTTGGCGGAAAATCGCAAATTAAATAACTTTATTTGGATTACGCTACTTTAAGGCATGGGGTTTCAAAAAACTCTTAAGTTTTCCATCTTTTTCTTTGTTCGAGTACAAATATTATTTTCTTTTATTTATTTTTATTTTATGATATTGGAAGGCAAACAAGCAGATGGATTTCCTGATGGTAAGAAATTTACGCCGTCTAGAGACACCAAAGATAGTAATGGTGCGCTGCCAAGCTGAGGCCGGGATGTTAGACATCGAGCAAAAGTAAATGTACCAAAAATAAATGTAATGTAAGGAATAGGTAAGGCGGTGGTACCAATCCGGACGAGTCGCTGCGAAATTCTACCACGTAGTAGGATGTCACGGTGTTAGTGACCGTAAGCCTATGCTCGCCTTTTAAACTGAAATGAAAAATGTTGATTAAAAGCTTTGTTAACATGAACGGTTTATTCTGAAATTATTCTCTTTTTTTCTACTTTTACTTTTTGTTTCATTGGATAAAAATAGGATACACCTGAAATAACTTTACTTAGTGCTCAGCAAAATTACCACCATTATCATTGATATTAGCGATACCAATAATTGCATCGCATTGCACGCCGCCGACCATCCCGCGGTGTGAAGTGTCTTTGCCAGAAATAAAGTTTCTGCAGAGTTCAGTCCATAGAACACTTATTTCATTGGACGTCAACAAGTCGATTGGGCCCGATGGTATCCTTCTGATTGTTCTCAAAGTGTGTGCTTCTGAGCTGGCACCGGTTTTAACGCGACTCTTCCGGTTCTCCTATTCATCAGGCATTGTACCGAATTCATGAAAGACCGCTTTAGTACACCCGATCCCTAAAAAAGTAACCGCTCGGATCCGTTCAATTACCGGCCCATAGCTATAACTTCGTTGTTTTCCAAAGATATGGAATCCATAACAAACTGCCAGCTCTTAAGGTACCTAGAGGAGCACCAGCTGTTAAATGATCGTCAATACGGTTTCCGTCGTGGTCGTTCAGCTGGTGATCTTTTGGTTCACACACACCTTAACACACCGATGGGCGTAAGCAGTCGAAAGCAAGGGAGAAGCATTGGCTGTCAGTTTGGACATAGCGAAAGACTTCGATCGGGTGTGGCACAAGGCGCTTCGATAGAATAGCCTTATGTACATGGATCACTAGTTTTTTGACGGGGCGTAGCATCAAGGTCGTTGTCGACGGTGTGTGCTCGGAGTCCAAACCTGTCAATGCTGGTGTTCCCCAAGGCTGTGTGATTTCTCCTACTTTGTTTCTTCTGCATATCAATGACATGTTGCAAATTAGTGACACTCATTGCTTTGCAGACGACACTACTGGAGAAGCTTTATACTTTGGCCGACATAATATATCGCGGGAACATGTCATCGAGAGCTGGAACCAACTTGTGTCTAAAAGTGACAATCTTTTGTCTGAAATTTCGTTTTGGGGCCAGCAGAATCTGGTGCAATTTAACCCTAACGAGACACAAGTTTGCGCGTTTTCCTAAATACTCCCTTTGTCGCATCTCCTCGATTTGAGAGCGTTTCCCTTTCTGCCACAGCCTGTATTGGTAAGTATACTCGGCGTTGAAATTTCTAGTAATGTTCAATTTCGTGGTCATCTGGAGGAGAAGGCTAAAATAGTCTCTAAAAAACTTAGCGTGCTCAGTAAAGCGAAACAGTATTTCTAGCCGACCCATCGCTCATATGGAGTACTGTTCTCAACTCTGGGCAGGGGCTCCACAGTACCTTCTCCTCCTTCCGTTTGACCGCATTCAACGTAGAGCAATTCAAATTGTCAATGACCGGGCAATTACCAATCGGTTTGATTCCTTAGCGTTGCGTAGAGATGTTGGGTCACTCAGTGTTTTCTACCGCATCTATCATGGGGAATGCTCTGAGGAGCTGTTTGGTTTAATTCCAGCCGCTGATTTCCACCTTCGGACATCGCGTCAGAATTTAAGGTATCATGCCCATCATCTCGATGCGTGGCGATCTACAACTGTGCAATTCCGAAGACATTTTTTACCCCGTATAACACCTTTGTGGAGTCAGTTACCGAGGGCGGTATTCCCAAACGATTATAACTTTGGAACCTTCAAGAAAAGAGCGTACTCATTCCCTAAAGGTCGGCAACGCATCTGTGATAATCCTGGTGTTGCGGATGTCCGTTGGCGGAGGTGATCACTTTCCATCAGGTGACACACTTGCTCGTTTGCCTCCTCTTCTATAAAAAAATAATAATAAATAAGTAAATATCCCTGGACTTACACAAATTGAATCTAACCCCAAAGTAAGCCAATTAAATGCTTGTGCTATGGATGTTAGCCAACGATACTAATACATAGAAATACTTAAATAGATACCAGAATAAATTTAATAAGCACCAGACCCAGAAATGCAGACATCACAATGTTTATCACACAAATGCCTGCTTCCGTCGGGAATCGAACCCGAGCCTCGCGATTTGTCGATGTAGTTAGAATACTTACAGTTTAGCACTTTTACAGTTGAAACACTAACGAATACTTGAATAACTAGGCTGGTCTGATGACGGAGTTCGAAGATGAAAACGTAACCAAGGAATGCCTACTGGGTGCCATCGAGCTTAGACTCTTCGATTCGCCTTAACTAGATATCTATATGTTTTCTGATATCGAGGACTTGATGACAAAGACCCGATAAATGTAATTGGAGATGGCTGATGGATCATAGTTTAAAAGTTACAGTATTATGGTTTCGTAATCTTACATTACATATAGATAAGTTTTGTAGGGGGTCCCATAATTAATTTAAACTTAAGGTCAGATATCTTTATTTCTTTACTCTCTTTACGATATTATTACACTCTTACCATGTTTTATTACCTTCTATATCTGAAAGGTATACCAAGGTAATTATAAACATTTGAGCCTAAACTCTAATAAAAAACCAATTCCACAAGATTGCTCCACCTTGTCCGATCCATAATTCAGATTTTTGAACTCCATACCTTCAGCAAAATGTCCCATAGTCACTTACGTAAAACTCTGTAGAGCGTCTACTAAAGACCTCCAAAACCGCAAAAAAAATCTCTCTGACCCTCAACCATGTTGCGGAGCGTAAATATCTGATATGCACATTCTTTTCTAGACCTGAAACCACCCTGAGTATTCCACAACATTCCAACACAAAATCCTTGCATTTTTCTTTCATCTATTTTCCCATACACTATTAATGCTAAACTGATCAACACTAACAAGTGCGATTTTGAAACCGAACCCATCAATGAAAAAATAAATATTGATACTTTGTAATTTTGTCCAACACCTCCCCTTTCGAGGCTCACGAATTTAATGGACGCCCACCCCCTATCTCTTAACTTATGGTATGAGAGACAAAAATCCAAAGTTTTTTTGTGTAACACAATAAGTATCTACATACGAAACTACAGCTTTCTAGGACTACTAGAAGTACCCTATGAATTTTAAGATTTTATGAATGAGTCAGTGACAAAGTCGGTGACTTTTTATATATTTACAAGTAAGAGAGATTTGTAAATTTAAATATTGTTTTTGGTATTATTAACGTAAAGTATAAAATGTGTGTGCCGTGCCATATGTAGATTTTTCTTTTCATATTTTTAATAATTCCAACATAAATGAACTAGAGGTTCGGCGTCGGACTTGACTTCTTTAGGGTCCCGGGTTCGATCCCTGTGTCAGGCAATAAAAATTGAAAATGAGTCTTTTCAATTTTGTATTAAAAACAACGTTGCCCGGGATTGAATATGTGTCCTGTTGGCGATAGGCTTGCCACCTATCACATTGTCTTCAACTAGTCGTGGGTGCCTTGGTTGTGCCTGTGCCTACCTCTTCGGGGATGTAGGCGTTAAGATACTACTACTTTTTTCTATATTTTAATTAGATATTTCAAAATAAATATAGACAAATCACACAAATGAACCCCAAAATAGTAGAGGAAAAACTTCGTACTCAGTTACCTCAAATGTGGTTGGTGCATTGCTAATTGCCAAAACTCATGCAGTATAGTATTACGAGTTAAAATATTAATCACAAACAATTTTAAAATGTTGATAAATTTCTACCCTATCTACCTTATACCACCACTGTTTCCAAACCTCGCCAGTCAGGAGAAGAAACGGTGACCTCCGCAATTAAAAATTATTACAAATCTACATATTAATACATGTTGCCAAAACTTTGGACCCCTATTTACGAAAATTGCGCGGACGCAGGAGCATAAAATTTGGCACACTTATAGTTTATGTGTAGGAGAAGTGCAGAACGCTAATATTTTTCAATAACAATGCTAATAAAGTACATTAAATCAATAAATAAAACATTACCCACACTACCATGCATTTGACACACACAAACATATTGATGATAACGACAAAAGATCACAGATGGCGCACTAAAAAGTTTGGAAACAAAGTGGTTGGTCTTGAGAAAAGAAGATGGCATTCTTATCAACAAGATATTAAAATTTATGATGGTCGAATTTCGACCAACGGCGGCCACTACTTAGTATTATTACCCACTAATATTTTATTGTTTATGCTTGTCTGCAAGAAAATCTTCACACTATGATAAGTTTTCTGTAACAGTAAGTCAAATACCTTATTTCGAAAACTTTATAATGGCATGACTTAAGATTATCAGGAATTTAGTTGTTTAGACAAATGAACATGCAATATACATTATTTTTGTAAATATTGATATTTTGGTTAAATACATGAAGTTGCTATTTGTAAAATGTGATATTGATTTCAGCATTTGTTTGATATTAATACACTTTAATAAATTTAAACGCAGTATGAATGCATAAAACCGTCCCTAATTATATTATTACCACATAACAATTTGATAATTCTATTCTTGAAAGATAGCTAAAACAGAAAACCTTAAGTTCTGAAAATTAACAGTTTACACACTGTACTTTATCAACACTCAACAGATTTGGTTGATAAATATTGTAGCTAAACTTTGTAAACGAACATGGCTGTATTTTTAGACTTCCTTATATAATACTAGTTGATCCAGCAACTTTGTATTGCTTGACGTTAACACCTACTACATAATATTAGATGCTCCGATAGTAGCAGTCTGCCAGATCCAATATAAAACATTCATTCAAAAATCAGCAGCTACTTACAATTAAAAAAAATTATCAAGACATTTTCCAGTGGACTAAACTGTGAATCTATAAATTCTCAAATGCCCTTAAACACACAAAAATCATTTCATCAAGATCACTCCACTTGTTTAGGAACTAAGTAACATACACATGCACAGAAGAACTATATATTTAAAGATCTATATTCAAAAGGCTTGTGTGATTTATATTATTCTGCATTCTGATTTAAATGCAAGTTGTGTTTGTTTGATTGTTCATAATTATTAAAAAAGATAGATTTGTCTTTGCAAACTGTAGCATATTGAAACATTTCAAGATTTAAAGTAAATATCTTACAAATATTGAAATAAAGGAAAACTTTACTTATGTTATGTATATTTATAAAATAAAAGCAACTTTACATTTATAAATGATATCAGTCCACGTCAATCAGCAAGCTAAGAAATTGTAATAAAAAAATTAAGATTCGGAAATTTTAGACTCAGCAGAAGCAGTTTCTTGTTTTACTTCTTCGCTTTCACCTTCTTGAATGGGTACTACTGGAGGTAATGGTTCCGACTCCGTATGCTTAGTTTCTTTCTCAGGAGGAATCTGTGGTAATTCAGAATTAACATCAGAAATTGAATAATTATCAGATTGCATTTGTGTAACTACTGGTTTTTCTGGAGATTTAGTTACTTCTTCCTTAGATTCTTCTTTGGTTTCAATATTTACATCATCAGAGTTTTCATCTATAGTTGTTTTAATAGTTTCTTCACTACTTTCCTCAGTCTTTGGGGAATTGCTATTACCTTCAGTATTATCACTGGAAGATGAGTTTTCTTCACTGGATGTAATAACCTCCGTCATTTTAGGTTCACTTTCCTCTTTGCTACTTGAATCGCAACTACTTTCATCACTTGAAATCTGACTAACTGTTTGTGAAGCTTCTTGCGAATCAGTCTTAATTTCTTCTATGTTTGATTTTGGTTCTTCTTGTTCCTTATCAAGCGTAGTCTCAGTGATTTTTTGTTCAGTCATTTCAGCATCGTTTATTTTTATTTCTGGTATCACTGCTTCTGAAGATGTATTTTGAACTAACATTTCCGTATCTGTGTTAGATTCAATAGTTGCTTTCCCCGAACTTACTTCAGCATTTTCTTCACGGTGTGAAGGGGTATTGGTGTTATCCATATTTTCAGGTTTTTGCTCCTCATTATCAGCCTCAGGAATGTCAGGTTTAGATGAATTATCAGATGTATCTGGAACTTCTTGTAAGCTAGGGGAAGCCTCTGTAGGTAACTTTTGTTCAGCTTCATCAGATACATCTTGCTTTGCATGCAATCGAGAAGCCAGGTCATCTACGGATATATGAGTGTCTGATGAACTTGGTTGAGGGTCAGAGTGATTTTGAGTTACTGAGTTCTCTTTCCACGACATATCCTCCATCTCCACATCAACGTTGTACTCTGAATTGTTGTCTGAGCCATTGACAACCGGTTCCATGGGTTCACCATTATCAGGTTCTGGGAGACGTTGAATACCTGGTTCTCTTGTACTCACAACCAAAATGTTTTTCTCAATCGCCCTCATAAATTTATCTATGCGATTGTATTGCTTTCGAGGATAAGTTAAGAGTTCACATATTCTTTGAACTGTAAATGGAGCTGACGTAAAGGTATCAAGACGTTCTAACAAACTATTCTTCATAATATCATAGTTAAACGGATCTACATTAGGATATGGTGGAATTTCTATACCTGGGGTTGTTTCGTAGAAGTCTGTTATAACAGTCATAAGCTTCTCTTTGAATAAACATTTAACGAGAGACCACTGATACACAGGATCGCCAGTACGGGCTACATATGCCAAATAATCATTAAGTTCTTGAGGTATAGTTTTCGGTTTGCGTTTAGAGAATTCTTCTAAAAAATGAAAGACTTCTTCAGCATTTTCCATTGTGTTTTTAGTCAGCTTTCCTTCTAAGCAAATGTGATAATTTAAATTACAAATAAAATTATTTTAGTCACCAAACACGATACCTACCAAATATCACAGCGAATCAGAAATTACTTTTAGTTTTTTTTGTTATTTTTTTCAGTTAATTTGTCCCTGTCTGGGATCGGCTAAGAACTGTTGGCTATGCTGCCATCTCTTTCCAATTATTAATAAACTCTTTTTCTTGTTATTTATTTTTAATTGACGTATTAAGTCTTATTTATTATAATAATCAATAGTCGTTATTGAATGCCATGTCAGGATTTTGAGTAAGAGCTCTTACAAACGAGCGGCATGTCAACAACGGCTTTGTAACTGCTTACTGCAGCGGCAGCAGTCAATAGGTCGATGGTTGCTACCGACAGGTGGCGACGCTTGCAGTTGTGGCGTGTTTTTGTAAGTCGATGACAAATAATAGACCAAGAATGCGAAAGCGTGCGTCTACAAAGTGAGCTCCGGAGATGAAATTGATGTCAAATAGTTAATTATGTCAATAAAAAAATAATGTTATAATTAACAATTCGAATTTTTGATTATAAGCTACAAGGTTACAGTAACGAGACAATAAAAAAAAGCATGGGTAGCAGTGTGTGATGAAATTGTAAGTGATTTCAAAGATAAATCCATAAATAAAAACAATAAGTGACCTAGTATTCAATATTTTATTAATTATTTAGCAGATTATTTCTTACTTATAATAACGGAGATACTTTATATTTGTTTCATATGCAATCCAGCTTCCACGAGACACTGCTTTCGCTACTGCTAAAATAATTTGAAGATTTTTCTCTTAACATACCCGATAACGAGTCCCCTTCGTTAGGGATTGGGGCTATATTTTCCAAACCGTTTATAGTTAGTATATCTTCAAATGTAAAAACCATCTCTGTCACGTACAAAATTATGCAATATGAAACACTACAGATTTCTAAAGATAAGGTCATGGGGGTATGCAAGATTTTTTCAGACTTTCGCAAACTTGAATATAGCGGATAAAAATTTATCTTTTGTTCTCTAGACATTAATATTTCTTCAATCCACACAACTCGTGCCTTCCTTTTTTATCGTCGTTGACGACGGTGGAGTAAAAGCAATAACAATGTTTCTTTTTTGGACTCTGTTTTGCAACTGGTATCGAGGTAGGCTGCAGTTACCTATGCTGTTGTTGACATGTCGCTCGTCTGTAAGAGCTCTAAAGTGGTGGCCGCCTTACTTAGGCTCATTTAGTGAGATTTGGCAGCAACGAAGAAATATACGTTACAGGGCCCTGATATGCCACTTATGATAATAATGAGTCCTCAGGAATAATTTAGGCTTGATTTTGAGAAATCGTGACATGTATTGCTACTAATTATTATAGTCAAACTTGATTCGTGGCAAAAGTACATGTTAGTATGTTACGCTACCTCCACACAATGGGCCATGATGGCTCATGACAGACGTTCATGATTGTGTAGAGGGCGTAATCGCCTGTGAGCGGCCATGATGAATTGTAATTGTTAGATCGTTAGAGAGGCAGCCCACATTAGACATTGATAGACGATTCATCTTAAAAATAAGTAGCAATTACAGCGTGATATTGTAGCTTATAATTTGTTACAATATTTCACAAAATTTCAAGTTATATTTAATAATATTTCACAAATAAGGAAAGAATGGAAAAATGACAAAAGACACTAAAAACATTAGATATTCAATATGCAATTTTGTTTGCAATTTAAAAAATGTTTAATCGTGTTATAACTTTTTTAAATCTTGTGTCATATGTAAACTTAAAGTTCGTCAATAGCTACTAATGCGACCAACAGCCGTCTTTTAAGTATATAACGATTGCACCCAGATTGTGGATGTGTGCTTAGAATTAAAGTAACGGATACTTCTTTTAAGGTCTTTCAAGCTCAATCATAGGCGGTCTTCATTCAATTCATAAGTAACATTTAGTAAATGATATCAGTACATTACTTGAAATATCACCGTCTTTAAATTCTGAAGTCTCATAAAACCGAACTGATGACGGTAAATCAAGTTAGCATTGATTTGATTACTTTTGAATAGACGTTTTTTTTGTTATGTTTTCTGGATTTCACAATTGAATTTTAAAGAGATCAACGTAAAACATATAGAAATTATTGCCAAAAGCGTCAGTCATGCCAATTCTAGTTTATAAAAATTTCGTTGCTGAAAACATTTGTAAATATTTTATCGTTAAACTATTTTAAATAGTAGGCAGATACGTAGAAAATGAGATTTTTTTAAATTTTAATTGCTGTAGCTTAACAACAGAATCATAACGTTAGTAACTTAGTTTTACTAAACCTGGTTTTCAATTAAATATGGTCGGTAAAATCAGCCTTTAGTGGGCAACAAAACAGTGATATCTTATGATTACTACAGTTACTACAAACTTGTAATCTGATTTTGTACACTATAATATTGTTTGGTCGGTTCATAAATATAAACTGCATTGCATTATTTACTGCGGTAATATTTTTTTCATACAAATCCTCAATCAAACAAAATTATTTTATAAGTCATAAAATTGTCTGTTCAATTCTGAAAATATTTTTTTAATTATCTGCAGAAGCGGGGCTCTATGACACAAGTATTTTTTTAAATAAAACAGAAATACCAACTTTATTTTGAAAAAAAATTTGAAAAAATAAGTGATGCAAAGGCTCCAACATTACCCTACTAGAAATAACTACGCCCGTCCGCAGAATAGACGTCCGTTTCGTACGGCTGCCAATGCACAAATGAGCAAAGAGTAAAGTAACTGTCCATAAAGGCAAATGAGTAATGCTCGATTGTGTGGACGGTAGCGCAATCATAGAGGTGATCATTGCACATTCTATCACGGGCCATCATGGCCCATTGTGAAGAGGCGGCGTTATAAACAAAATAAAAACATTTGCATGATTGGCGGGAACAGATAAAGAGGGACGGCGCGCTTTTCGAAGGTTCCCTCCAATCTCTAAGATAAAAATGTGTAATATAATGTAAGAACGTATAATATGTAAATTAATTATCGTGTAAATGTTATTTAGTAATGTGTACATGTGCTACTGTAAATAAACAATACTAATGTAAAACAATAATCGTAGTATTTTATCACGACAAAAAAGGCAGAGGCCTGAATAATAAAAAAGATTGAAGACGAAACTAGAAAAAGAAACGAAATATTAAGACATGAGTTTGTTACTTACTATAAAACTAGAATAAAACAAAGAAGGAAAAAAGATTAATAAAAATACTTCATACATAGTAGTGGAAGTTTTGGCACCATCGTGAAAGAAAATGATTTTAACGTTCTGAATTTTAGTTTTATAATTCAAGATTGTGACGTATTATAAAAGATAACGGAGAAACATAAAATGTAAGCTTCAAGGAATTACAAACAATTACAACTAAAGACGTATTGAAGGACTCAAATAACCTTTGAACGTAGTGAAGGATATGACTATTAAAAAAAGGGGAAGACAATATAATATTAAGAAACTGAAGAAATGAATAAAAAATAAATAATAAGAAAAAGCAAAAAAACGCAAGAGTTTTGGCGCCATCGTGAATGAAGATGGTCGTAATTTTTTCACAATTATTGAATTTAGTGTAAATCATGAGTAAAATTAATCAATTTTACTGATAAATTTTAATTTTAAATAAACTAATTTAGGTGTTAATTTGTTTAATTTTGTTCAATGAAAGTGCACAAATGAATCACGCAGAAATTAGTGTATCGTGAATTTCCTCGCTGTCGCAAAATCTCCCAAAGTGAGCTTGTGTAAAATGACCACCGCTTTACTGAAGATCCTGACGTGACTTTGTAAATACTGACTAATGACTGTATAAGAATTAATTAATACTGAAGACGTGGCATCATGGTCTAAGATACCGGCCCCAGAAAGGGGCAAATTAACTTAAAATAAAAATATTTTTTTTTTATGAACATTTGACATATGATTTTTGAAGTGTCAAAACTCTTAACTCAAATGAGAAGGGAGTTTTGGCGCCATCGTGAATGAAGATGGTCGTAATTTTTTCACAACTATTGAATTTAGTGTAAAATATGAGTAAAATTGGTTAATTTAGGTGGGAATTAGGTTGATTTTGTTCAGTGAAAGTGCGCTAATGAAATAATCATGAAGAAATTAGTGTATCGTGAATTTCCTCGCTGCCGCCAAATCTCGTAAACGAGCTTGTGTAACAAAACCACCGCTTTACTCAAGACCCATACAAGACTGTGTAAATAGTTACTAATGACTGAAATAAAGAATTAATACGGAAGACATAAATTGAAAATATATAACAAAAAAAAGATTTATTCAAAGAGAATATAATCACTACGTTTATTAATACGGAAGACGTGGCTGTATGGATACAGATTCTTTGCCTTTCCCCGACTGGGACAAAATTAAGTAAACTAACTAAAAAATTAAAAAAAAAAACAAAAACATCAAATGAGAAGTGATAAAAATAAAATTTGCAATAAAAATACTAATTAACTTAAAAATACAAATAAATATTAGATAAATCGATTAATTTTCTAAACTTAAAGAAAAGAATTTAAATTAGTATATCAAAACAGAAAAGGAA
>NJDC01001463.1:0-11803 GCA_002245475.1 Calephelis virginiensis
TAATCAATTAGACATTTTGTAGCTAAAAAAGTTGGGGCGTAATGGACATTTTTTTTGAGATATCGCTATTTGGAATACACCATGCGATAGAACTCAAAATTCTGAATCTTATGGTATATATAACTCATTTTCAAGGTTTTGTCCCGTACGCCCTTTCATATTTCCAGTATCGACATGCGTCCTAACAAGGCCACAGAATGGCGACGCATCTATAACGTCTATGGTGTCTCTAGGCCACGTCTGTCTTTTACCACTATTCCTTCATTTTTAAGCTATCACTATGTTTTGGAATTAATTACCTGTTAGTAGTATTTTTATTATATTTTACATACATACATGCCAACACGCCAAGTCCCTTACGGGACAGGCAGAGAGTATCGAGTGCCAGACCTCAGGATCCTTACAAACCTGTCTGGCTTCCTTTACATCCATTACTCTTTTTATACAAACACGCCGGTTTCGGGGACTCTTGACACCACCCTCGGATAATAATCGAGTGATCTGATAGTGGAATGTCAACCTTGATTTCCCCAGGTACCTACATCCATCCACATTCGCATTTTATATCTGCTTTGTCAATTCGATCTGTCATTCTTTCTACATGACCGAACTTTTCGCATTTTAACACCAACACTTTTTTTCATTCCACTCTTTCTCGGATCTCACTATTACGAATGGGGTCAGCGAGCATTAAACAGATTTTCCGTAGTGCTCTCATTTCGACCGCATTCATCCTACTGTCATGCTTTTTCTGACATACCCAACTCTCGCTTCCATACAATAACGTTGGGATAGGCACAGAATTATGTAAAGCGTGTCTAGCTTTTTGACACCAAACCTCGCTTTGAAATAGCTTACCCAACGCTCCATTCATACTATTCCCTGCACACACTCTCTTCTCTACCTACATCCGCGATATACCTTCCATTCCTGCTAAAAACGGTCAAATCGCTCGGGTAATATTCGAAGGAGGTGCAAGAGTTTTAAAAACCGGCGCGTTTTTATGAAAATAGTATTGAATGTGGACGAAGCTCTGCAATGATCAGGCGGATCTGCAATGATCATGACACTGCACTTGATGCTCTGCCTACTCCACAAGGGATTTGGCGTTTGTGTGTTCTATTACATCCTGACTTGCTTACTTTCACAAAAAATATCACACTTAATCTTAACTATTAAATTTTATCACATTCCAAAGTTCAAAAAAACTTGGTAATTATCTTAATATCAATACAAACTCTCGATAACGCAAAGATCAGTCATGTCATGTTTTATTTTTACATATTAAAATAGATTTTGTCTGCGTTGTTTAACTCAAAACTGCAGGAAATCGACTTCAATTTCAACAAGTAGGTAGGTACTTAACGTAAAAAAAATTGTATTTTTCCTGATTTCGCTGGGATTCTGTTATTTTATCCATTATTAATATTTTATTATTATTATTATTCCCTGTGTTGGTCGGGGCTCCTTTTGCAGAATAGAACATCTGCCTTCCAGTGCTAGGCAGCTCGTAAAAGGCGAGCATAGGCTTACCGCCACTAACACCGTGATATCTGACTAGGTGGTTTCGCAGCGACTCACCCGGATTGGTACCACCGCCTTTCCTGTTCCTGCCGCCATAACGTCATGACGTGTTCCGGTTTGGAGGATAAGGTAGTAGGTAAACTTACTTTTTCTCACATTCCGGCCTTAGGTTGGCGACGCACCCTTACCACCTTTGGTGTCTCTAGGCGGCGTGAATTTCTTACTATCAGGAAATCCTTCTGCTTGTTTGCCTTCCAATATCATAAAAAATGGTGGCAATAGGATCACCTCGGAAGTGTGCTCTTTCAAATACAAAATTGTTTTTCAAAAACAAACATTGTGGTGCAGAAATTACGGAAAAATATATTTAAAAGTACATAAAAAATATAGGAGTCGAACTTTAATATTATTAAATATATTATTAAAAATATATTGTGGAAAGTACAAGTATCAAGAATGGAATTCCACCAGGCACCGACGATAAGAAGTATAAAAACTAACATTTAGATGTCTGTATTTCCGGGTGTGGGTGTTTATTAAATTTGTTCTAGTATCTATTTAAGTATTTCTATGTATTAGTATCGTTGACTAACACCCATAACACAAGCATATAATTTGTTTACTTTGGGGTTAGATTCAATATGTGTAACTTGTCCAGGTATATTTATTTAGAAAAGTAAAGAAGAAAAGAAAAAATATTTATTTGCGGATTATGAGTGTTACAAAGATGTTACAAAATTATATAAGCGTTCCTACATGTTCCACCAACTTGTGGTGTGCAAATATTTTAATAGGTTTTTAATTATTTATTCACGATTTACTATTTACACACTGTTTTTTATTTGTTTTGAGATTACATGATTATTTATTAATACACACAATTTTTAGAATGTAAATTAATTTATCCCTATCTACCGTGAAAACGTGAAAACGCTTTACTCATATCTATTAATATAAAATAAGAATATTAAAAATAAGCCTATGTCACTCTCAAACCTATTTAACTATCTCTACGCACAAAGTACTTAATCATACCGTCGCTTCGTTGCGACACAAACATTGTTGCAACATGCAAACGTTGCATTATAATACTAGTTTGCTAACCTAAAGATAACGAAATCTTTATCGGGCTCTTTATTGGTTAAGGAGTCAGTGTAGATACACAACTAAGTTATGAAGTAATGCCGATCGATTTTCGTCACAGGCACGTATTCGTGCCTTCGACAGGCAACAACCTCGTCATTTATTGATTGTTATGGTCGTCAAGGTAAGTGTAACTCAAAAAGTGCCTTTAGGATGTTGATATAAATCATGTGGGACCATTTCGTAAATATTTGCTATCTTTCGAAAAAAATATTATCAAATCGAGACTTGCAACTGGAGTTGGAGTTGGTTTTGCAGGTTTACCTACTACGTTTAAATATTGCTGTAAAGGTGTTTTTGACGAAAATTTTTGAAGTGAAAACTTCTTTAGCGGCGTTGCGCACTTTTTGGAGTGGGTAAAAATTTCTAAACTCGCGTTAGATCGTCTGATCAAAAATTCGTAAGACGGCGCAGGGCGCTGGCGCGAATGTTCGTGTTGTCATGTTTGTGTAGATAGCGCAACAAATGAATATTGTATTCTACCACATAAATGATAGTACTTTCAAACTGATAATTAAAGCAATTCGTGCAAAATTATTCCCTAACTATTACAAAATATCAAAAATGCACAACGTTAATATTCAAGTTTTCACTTCTGCCGGCACTCGCGGAGTGCAACCAGTCGTTTTTTTTATCAGTTAGCTAAGTCCTGATATTTGATGATTGATTTAGGTATTCTCCTGACAATAAGTAACACAACAAAAAGAATTTACGAATGAATCCTTCATGTGTTCATGTCGCACGCCTGATGCGATGACGAGTGAACCAATATTCGGTTGGCGATAGGCTTGCCATCTCTCACATTGTGGGTCTTAGTGTTTTCTGCTAGTCGTGGGTGCCCTGGTTGTGCCTCTGCCTTCCTCTTCCAGGATATGGGCGTAAAGATACATTGTTTAATTTTTCATAATATCTATTTATTAGCAGCGAAGCAATATTCGTTGCTACGACTATCTACGCCAAGCACATACCTAAGTTAGAGGAATAAACATTGCGATATTATAATTTCTTCGTTCTGTAGCACATGTATGTATGTAAACAAGGTCGAATGTTTCTTTCTTTTTTCTTTCTTTAGGTTTTAGCCTTCGCGTTAGTATTTAGCCATTAGTCAAGTAGTAATTTGCATCAAATTTTATATCAATTTCAATTAATTGTAATTAGTCATCAGTCATAAGTCGTCAGTAAGTCATGTCAGGCTCTTGGGTAAAGCGGTGGCCTTTTCACACAAGCTCATGTAATGAGTTTTGGCGGCAACGAGGAAATATACGATACCCTAATTTCTTCATGATTATTTCTTTTGTGCACTTTCACTGAACAAAATTGTACAAAATGCCACCAAAATTGACTAATTTCTCTCAATATTAACACGAAATTCAATAATTATGAAAAAAAACTTCGACCATCTTTTCTCTCGATGGCGCCAAAACTCCGAATGTTTCTTAGTCAGTAGGTATTCGGTATTCACTAGTGCATCGCTGTTTTATTCTTGGCTATGACACGGACGACGATATTCGTAAGCTTTAAATCTATGGCGGCAGAAATAAGGCAATTGTACCAATTATTTTATTGTATAGTTTCCATCCTTGACACTTAGCGCAAGTTTAGTTGCCCTTAGTTTGTTAATATTTATGCACAATTTCAATTAGTTTATCTTATTTAAAAATTGGCCAACCTGTTACTCTTTTCAATATCATTAGATCTATGGTAAATTATTTAGACTAAGTTGAAATCTCATATTATATAATAATCTCTCTTTATTGTGCCTCTGCCTAACTCTTTTGGGATATGGGCGTTAAGATACATTTTGGAACGAAGTTCCTTACGGCAGGCTTGGAGGAGATTAGGATTTTGCTGCGCGACCGAACTGAAAAAATGTGATATTAAAAACCGTAAGAAAAAACCGTGGAATAAAACCGTTAAATGAGACGTGCGCAGGTGCGACAGTCGTATACACAAGCGAGTAGTGTATAATGCCTTTCTCTTTTTCCCTCACTCCACCCCGCCAATGCATAATATATACTCATGAATTGTGTCGATTCTACATTAGCCGAAGGTACTTCGTTCCCACGACACCACATTTATATTTTTTTTTTATAAAAAAACACCTCGCCAGAGGTTGGCTACCCTATATTACCATCCTGTTTTCACAAAGGATTTTTATGACATGTTAGTGAATAAGCACCCGGCTCAAGATTGTAAGACATAACCAGCTATAGATACCGTAGGATGTAGATGTTGTAGGTGCATCACTATTTTGTGGCTAATTAGGTAAATTGTATAAGTCTACCGTCTACCTTAGCTGTACCGGAACATGACATTTCTATCATAGCGGCAGGAATATGTGAAGTGATGGATTCTTAACCGGACAAGCTGCAGTACGGCTCTCTACCACTAGTGGCCTTGTTGGCTTTACCCATTTAGCCGGTGCACGCCTCTTACGTGTTGCCTGGCAGAATAGCAACTATTCTATTTTACAATCGCCCCTGTGGTCTAGCGGTTCAGATGTTGGACTTGACTGCATGAGGTTCCAGGTTCGAATCCCGGGTGGGGCAACAAAAAGAAAATTGGGTTTTTCCAATTTTCTTATGAAAAAAATGTTGCTCGGGGTTGTAAATGTGCCCGGTTGGCGATAGGCTTGCCACCTATCACATTGCGGGACTTAGTGTCTTAGGCCAGTCGTGGGTGCCCTGGCTGTGCCTCTGCCTACCCCTTCGGGGATGTGGGCGTGAAGATACTTTTTTTTTCTATTACAAAGTAAACCCGCACCAACACAGGGTAAAATTAATAACCTATCTTGCAGCTACTACGCTACGGCATCTACTACTATACGTACGGCCAATATTAATAACCTATCTACAGATGAAGATAGGCCTAGAGTTTTGTTGCTTTTATTTTTTAATTATAGAAAAATAACATAGCGATTACTTGTCAACTGATCTCAGTTAGAAAGATCCCTTGTCTTAGATAGGTTATTAATATTAGCCGTTAGTAAGTTTATTTCCTTTCAAGCGGAAGCACTGAAAGAATGAGAGTAAGGCATTAGAAATAGGAGGCAGAGACGTAGTTAAGATGAATCGTCGTAGAACTTATGTCGCCATAAGTCGAACTAAGAGTCCAAGAATTTAAAGTTTGAAAGAAAAATAAAAAAATCGCAGAGCAAAGTCGGTTCTATTTCTTTGATCTGAGAGCTAAGTGAATGAAAGGCTACTGTTTGCGTAGAGGAGCCCAAGAAGGGATAAGTGCAGTTACTCAAACGCGTCAGGTTATGATATGGCATGGGAGGCACCTTGCACCAATAGTTTCTGTTTTTTTGCTTGTAAATATTTTAATTTATTGTGCGTGTTTAAACATACTGATGTAGGGTCAGAAAATTAAAAAAAAAAACAAGTTACCTATGTATGTTTTTAGCTATTGCGGTGACCTGCCTAATTGACATATTTCCGTCTCTATCTATCTATCTATCTATCTATCTACCCTATTAATATTTAAGATCCAAATATATAATGCGATCAAATGATTCTAATGTTTTTTTTAACTATGAAAATCTCAAATTTCGCTCACCGAACCGATAAAAATATAAACGTCATGTTATGACCTTTATAATTAACTACTATTTAATCGGCAAATTCTAAAAAGTAGGTCTCCATGTCATGACGCTGGAGTGACCATACGTTTCGCATCCTGGGCTCCCCTTCTATTGCTTGTAGATATAGGCGAAATATATTAAAAAACTTCATTATAATGTCAAACTGTTCAAGGACGAAACTATTAGAGCACAGGTTTCAAAGTTCAACTAGACTCAAGCGTAATTAGGGTTGTCAACTGTATTTTAAAATAAAAATAATATTTTACTTAATTTTTATCTACCTGCTGCTTGCAGTGTGCAACATAAATAAATCCACTAGGACTTTTCTTTCGTCAGTTATAACAAATAAATACATCTACTTTTTTTGTTTTGTTTATTCGACGAAAATAAGGAAGTTTTCAATTTGACACGTAAGGATATTTGTTTTTTTTATGTTAGATAATTCATATTTTTTGCAGAGTAAGCATCTAGATTTAATTCTTACAGAATACCTAGATTGTTTTTAAGGCTTAAGATAGCAAACATACTTAAGGTTACATTGATGATAATTGTTAAGAGAAGGTCTTATAGAGACCATACGCTTTATCGGTACATCGCTGTCCAATGGTCGGGGTGTTAGGCCTAATATGCAAGTCTGCCGGTTTCCCTACCCTCCGGACTAAAACACAACGCTGTCATTACGGCCGCGGCGGCGTGAATGGTTAAGGCGCGGCGTACCGCCTACCCGGGCTAGTTTTTGCACATCAATCTCTCACCAGTAGCATTGATTGTCTTTACAAGTTGCCAGACAGGAAAGCAGATAGTCTATTATAAATAGAACACCCTGACCAGGAAAAAAGATGTTTTTTTTATAAAGTATTTGATGCCTTATTTTTGATTAAATATTGTCAACCCTAAGAGAATGTAAGTATTTAGAACCCATATGCACACATGCGATTTTCGGCGATTTAAATCGCATCGACTGCCCATGGCTTTGCTATAATATAACTAATATTAACTACTATCGCATGGCCTCGAATCGAGCCTTACTCTTACTTATTGTACGTTTGTACAAAATGTAGTATAGCTACTTGATGTTTTTTGACCGTTTAACAAAAAATATTTTAACTCTGCAACTACGAGTGTGTTTATAAAATGTTGTGTGTGTAATTTATATCAGTATTATATATTAAAACATATAAAATAGCTAGCTAGCTAGCTTGATGTAGTTAAAACATAGACGTAGCTAATGCTAAACTCGTTAAACATAATTCTGTGCTTATCTCAACGTTGTTGTATGGAAGCGAGAGTTGACTATGGCAGAGGAAGCATGAAAGTAGGATAAATAAGGTCGAAATGACAGCTCTAAACCTGTGGTGAAACGCTAGCTGCATTTCCAATTTGCGTGAAATCGAGATTCAGGAGTAACCATACGATACGAGATTAACAAACAAAAGGTATACACACATTAGCGTATACGTTTACGCATGCGATTGTTTTGTTGCAATAATTACATTGAGTAAATAGGACTATTCAAATGTAGGTCAAGCGTTTAACATGTTAGAACTAGGATAATGACACGATAAAGGCATTACAACAGCATATGTGAACGAAAGGTACAATATAATTAAAGCTAATAAAATTGAATCAGAACATATAATGATGTCATAATTAAATGCTGATATAATTAGGATAAGTTCAGATAAACAAACGGGCATGACTTGTAAACTGAGAGAGGTAGTGGGAGTCCTTGCAGATCTAAAGTATCGAAAAATTGATGGAGATACACGAAGTTACGAGTAAATGGCGAAACGTCCCCCCGTGTTGGTCCGGATTCTCTGTGTAGAATAGACTATCCGCCTTCCAGCCTGGCAGCTCGTAAGAGACGAGCAAAGGCACTTTAAAAAATGTCCTACTTAGATCATCTACCTCTGTCTGAATGCTCATAAGAAATGAGCAATTGAATGGGTTATTACTAACAACACCACTGGTGGTTGAATGCTGTCCAGCAGCGTGTCCGGGCAGGGATCCACCGTCTTACCTGTTTTTGTCGCCATAATGGCGACGTCATGTTCCCTTCCGGAGGGTAGGGTAGCCGGTAGACTAGCACTAATGGCCTAGCACCCCGACCACAAGATAGCGATGCACCTACATCTATGGTGTCTATAGGCTGCAGTTACCTCTTACCATCACGGGAGCCGTATGATTGGTAACTATCAACTGCTATAAAAATTGTCGCGTCAAAATCCTTACCACGAGTTGCACCGAATAGTTTTCTGTGTTGATGTGACAAAAAATACCGATACTGTTGCTATTTCAATATCATTATCTCAAGTCAATAGTACCTTTATACTGATTGGGTCCTTGTTGCCTAACACGATCCAAATGATATCACAGATATGTACAGTAGGTATGCAACATTATCATTTTATGAAGTAGTTCGGATAGAAGGAAAATGAGCAGGCTAAATATAATTGATGAAAAGCTTTCAAAGCTATAATGCAATCAATAAAATCAGTAGGTATGCCCCTATTTATATGGCTTGTGATATACCGATAGGTGCATACTTCTATTCTAAGATAAAATCAGAAAAACACTTATTTAATTTTATTATTTTATTTTATAACTAGCTGTGTAGCTGGATATAATAAAGTATTATTTTTCCCATTTTCCCTGCAAGTTTCCCGGTTTTTCTCTTTATAAGAACCTTCTCTTGACAATAACTTATACAATAATATAAGAATTAGCCAAATCGGTCCAGTCGTTCGGTTGTTATGTGCTTACCAACACATTTAGCGATTCATTTTTATATTATAGATTATTAAGGGTCGATTACACTTTCATATCTAAACATGAAATAAGCACAAGAGATCTTATTGAAAAAGTTAAATGTGAAAACTATAAATCGATCACAGCATGCACCGTTTAAAAAAAACGATCGAGAATCAAAGTAAAAATTAAAATAATTACAATTTATCAAGACATAAACAAAAACAATATTAAACTTCAAGAGAATAAATAAAATTAATATAATGAGAATTTATAAAACATGTTTTTTTATCGCTAGGTATGTTGATCTATTATAGCATTCATTTTAAAAGCAATTAATCTATTAGTACAATTAAACAATAATTATTGATACTGACACTGCGCTAGCGTTAAGTGGATTCAATTTTTATTACAATTAAAAATATATGTAAAAGTTACAATATGGAAAGAGCAAAATTAAAATGAACACAGTCAAAACTTATGAAAATAAATTAAGTATAAATTGATATAATATTTCTAGAAGTATAAATTGATATAATATTTCTAGAAAAAAAAATATTAGTTTTAATACCATAACAATTTATCAGAACAATCAAATTATTTTTATTGCTATGTTTATACATTTAAAAATTAAATTACAAAAATCAATATGATCGAGACATAATATTCACTTTAGTCACTTTGACTATCGGAATCGCGGCTACTATCACATATCATAATGAAATATCATAATGAAACAATAACATAACGCTGACCCTAAAATAATTAATACCCATTTGCCAAGATGGGATGAGGCCGAACATTTTTCAATATCACTAACAGATTTATTATATGTACTTTTAATATTAGTAACATTAAATATCAACCAACGAAAATATTACAACTCCATTGAGGAAAGGTATATCCGAGGTGAGCTTGAATGCTAATAAACTCTATTTGAAAAGATTTTAAAAACGATTTAGCTTTTCTGCGCGATATTTGTTGTACAAAATTTTATTATTTGTCCGTGAATTTCGCAAAAACAAAAACAATTCCGCATTTATTGTTAGTATTTATATATTATTTTTAACAGACTTTAAACCAATACTTTTATAATAAAATGATACATGTTTTCACGTTATCATAATGTCTAATGACAATCTTCTATTTATCACGCTTCGAGACAAAAACGCTCGTTTGTTCCGGACTTTATTCAAACACCTATAAATAAACCTCACTGTATCTCGCGTCGTCTTACGAGACTCTCGTTAGAAAATTAATCATTCTCGTTTAAATTGCTTATTTTCCGGTGTCATTCTAAAACATGAATATGGATACTAAAGTGAGCCGTGATCATCATTTTGGACACATTTTATTTGACGCGTTAAAGCAAAGACCACATAATTTATTGCAGGTCAGTAATTTCATACTTTTTATTCTCTTTCAACTTTTGAAGTTGTCTTTTTCGAGTATTCTTTAATAATGTAAAAAACTGTCAAATACTAAAAAAAAAGTATCTTCACGCCCATATCCCCGAAGAGGTAGGCAGAGGTACAACCAAGACACCCACGACTAGCCGAAGACACTTAGTCCCACAATGTGATAGGTGGCAAACCTATCGCCAACCGGGCACATTTCCAATCCCGACCAACATTTTTTTTATTAGAAAATTGGAAAAATCCAATTTTCTTTTTGTTGGCCGACCCGAGATTCGAACCCGGGACCTCATGCAGTCAAGTCCAACACTCGGACCGCTAGACCACAGAGGCGATTCAAATACTAATGTAATAAAAAAAAGGAAAAAATACTTAATTCTAGTAGGTGGTAATTCCTTTGGTGGTATTTAATTATTTCTTACCAGCAGGAAATCCGTCTGCTTGTTTACCTTGAAAAAGATTTAACTTTATTTAAAAGATAACTCAGACTTAAATATTTAACCCAGGAACATGAAAGTGGTCTTAAAAGTACTACTTTACAATGTAAGACTCCTTATGAAGGCTCAAAATAATACCATAATTACCACGTATCTACCAAATGTTCACGGTAAAGGAGACATATCACCCTCCATACAAAGTTCTGGAACCCACAAACACTACATAATACTTAAACCAATAATTTTCTCTTCATGGATTTTTTTGTACTATATTTACAAAAAATATATAAGATTTGAAGTTATGTTCCGTTGGTAAGATATATGATTTTTATATACTAAAACAGTTCAAATAATAATTTGATTAATTTTTATTACTATTCTAGTATTTTTATGGTTTATGTTCTATTAAATCAGTCAATATTTTAGCCGAATCCTCCGTTGACTCTTCTCGTACCTAGGTATGTAGTTTTTAAAAATAGTTAACTCTGCCTACCTCTTATGGGACTATGGGCGTGAAGATACTTACTTACTATTTTTTTATAAAATGACACTTACTAATACAACTATCTTTGACGCTATGAACTACACAAAATATTTTCGTCTGTCCTGAATCGATATATTTTTTTTTATGTTATAGGAAGGCAAACAAGCAGACGGATTTCCTGATGGTAAGAAATTAACGCCGCCTAGAGACACCAAAGATGGTAATGGTGCGTTGCCAACCTGAGGTCAGTATGTTAGGCCTCGAGCAAAAGTAAGTTTACCGGCTACCTTACTCTCCGAACCGGAACACGTCATGACGTTATGGCGGCAGGAATAGGTAAGGCGGTGGTACGAACCCGGGCGCGTCGCTGCGCAACTCTATCACCTAGTCAGATGTCACGGTGTTAGTGACGGTAAGCCTATGCTGGCCTTTTACGAGCTGCCTGGCACAGGAAGGCAGATGGTCTATT
>NJDC01001463.1:24541-37635 GCA_002245475.1 Calephelis virginiensis
TAAAAAGTAATGTAATTCTACTATAAGTTTCACAGAGCCAGACACAAAAATGAATACGAAGATACATACATACATATTTTCACGTTAAGTGCCTTACGGGGTAGGCAGAGAGTATTGAGTGTCAAACCTTAAGAACCTGGGAGACCTTCCTCGACATTCATTACCCTTTTAATACAAACATGTTGGTTTCGGAGACTCTTGACACCACCTTCGAATAACACCCGAGCGATTTGATTTCGGAATGCCAACCTAGGTCTCTCCGGTATATAGTGGTTATTACCACTATATACCGGAGATATATATAGTATATGTTGACCAAATTAATAAACAAAAGTGTGTTCAAAATTTCTGTCACGGTTCCGAGTTTCGTATTTAGCTCATTCTAGCGTTTAACATAACATAGTATTTATTAATTATTACAGTGTAATAAAGACTATAAAAATTATATAAATTCTCTGTGCTCTAGCGATCCGGCATCGGATTTAACTTCTTGAGGTTCCGGGTTCGATTACTGGATCGGGCAACAAAAAAATTAAAATGTTTATTTTCAATTTTTGCCCGGTTGGCGATAGGCTTGCACTCTCACATTGTAGGCCTTAGTGTCTTCGCCTAGTATGTTCCTTTGTTGTACCTCTGCCTAATTCTTCGGGAATATGGGTGTGATTATAGGTACATTAAAAAAAACTACTGCTTTTGCTATAATTTATTCCATTTAGTGTGTCATTTGCGCAGTATCTCACTAAATCTCGTTCTATACAATAAAGATGCCTGAAAGAGGTCATCGATTTGTCGTTAAGACCGCCTTTTATCTTTTTTTTTGTATGTTATGTATACTTCTAATGTATTTATAATTTACTGTTATTTGGTGCATACTAATGAAACTATATTGTATTTAATAATTGCTAGTATAATAACACTATTTTACAACCACACACACACATTTATGTACGTAAATAAAAAAAATACTAAACACCATCGATGAATACAAGTCACAAAGCTACATCATAGTTTGAATTGTTGCAATGTCGTAATATTTATTTATTTAAACTTTATTGTACATAAAAAAAGGTGAGTACAAAAGGTGAACTTAATGATACATGCATTCTCTCCCAATTAACCTTTAGGCTAACAGAGATCAAATATGTAGGTACCACTTAATTTACAAAAACAAAGAATGAAAGACATAAATTTGAATTTACTGATAGCATATAGTTGCCAGGGAGTTTGTTTCGCCGTTTCTTCTCCCGACGGGCTAGGTTTGGAAACGGTGGTAGTGTACGGTAGATAGGACAAAAAATTAATCTACCTTTAAATTAATTTAAAATAAATTATGAAATTTATGTTCATAAATAAATAAAATGTTTATTAAAATGTAAATAAGGGCTGTGATTGTACATTTTTATAGAAATATGTAACTTCTTAAAATTAACTAAATATTTGCATACCACAATGTGGTAGAATATGTTGTATTTTTAAATATCTTCATAACAACTTTTTAACACACATATTCGGCGAATAAATAATTTTCATTTCATCAATAAAAATAACTATGTTAATCAAAACCGACTTCAAAACTAAAAACTAAAAAAATAATAAAGATTTAATATTTTTTTTAATTTTATTTAATTAGTTTTAGGCTTGACACCGATTTCAAATCTATTGGTAAATGGCACATTTAAATAATAATATAATTAATATTAAATCTTTATTATTTTTTACTTTTTAGTTTTGAAGGCGGTTCTAATTAAAGTAGTTATTTTTATTTAATTCTTTTTAATTTATTGCTGATATTATTAAATTTAATAAAAAACATCGGGATAGGTAAGTTATAAAAAATTAGTTAGGAAAGTAGATATAAAATGCTCCTAAAATAAAAACTAATGGGCCTACCTGAATCTAATTTTTATGGGACCAATTCGAAACTATTTCGAATCAAACAAAAAAAAAAGAATTACGTAAATCAGTTAAGAAACTACGGGAAAATCAATGTACATATATAAAAAAAGTATACCGGCCGAATTGAGAACCTCCTCGTTTCTTTGAACTTGGTTAAAAATGACTATTACTTAAGAGACAACTTGGTCCGTTAGACTTGATAGCTTTTAATATCGTAACCTAACTAAACTGAATACCATTGATCCCTATCTTTACATAGCAATAATGAAACAATAAATTTTAAAGAACCTTTGTGGATTATACGAGCACGACACAAGCTGTTACTCGCGGCTTCGCTTGCGTGGCATTTAATATATTTATTGATTGTAGTTTATTAATAAGGAATTTTATACAAATTTTCAACCCATTTTTCACCCTTTTAGGGGTAAAATTTCCAGAAACGCCTAAGTACGAATTTTCTCATTTTTAATAAGTAGCCCAAAAATAAAGTTTCATATTTCTAACATAAAAAATGACGATCTTCCATACAAACTTTTAACCCCTACTTCACGCCCTTATGGGTAGAATTTTAGAAATTCCATCCATAGTGGATGTCTACTCAATAAAATGACCCTACCAAATTTCATGGCTGTAACTCTAACAGTTTTTGCTCAGCGAGGGCGGTATTCCCTAACGATTATGACTTAGGAACCTTCAATTCTTAAAATTCATTACTTAAAGGTCGGCAACGCATCTGTGATACTCCTGGTGTTGCGGATGTCCGTGGGCGGAGGTGATCACTTTCCATCAGGTGACCCACATGCTCGTTTGCCTCCTCTCCTATAAAAAATGAACATGAGTCAGTTAGGACATGTTATAAGTATAGATTAGAATGGAATTTTTCGTCGCAATTAAAAAAAAATAACATCAACATTGTGCCGTAGAATAATCTTTTACAACAATAATTTGACCGCCTCGTTGGTCGAGTGGCTAGCGTACACGCCTAACTTACATCGACCTACCGCGAGGCTCGGGTTCGATTCCCGACGGGGGCAGGCATTGGTGTGATGAACATTTAGATGTCTGCATTTCCGGGTCTGGGTGTTTATTAAATTTATTCTGGTATATATTTAAGTATTTCTATGTATTAGAATAGTTGAATAACACCCATAACACAAGCATATAATTTGCTTACTTTGGGGTTAGATTCAATTTGTGTGACTTGTCCTGAGATATTTATTTATTTAATAAATTTATTTGTTTCCGTACTATTGAAGTATTGTCTCGCCGCGGGCCCAAAACTACATGTGCTGTTAAACAGGTATTTTTGATTGTGATATTGGTTTCTCTCTAATTCTAGCCAGTTACAGCCCTTATGAGTCCATCGTTAGTAGTATACTTGTTGAGTAGAAAAGAAGAAGTAGACCTGACGTGTTTCAAGAGTATCAGTGTCACAGGTGCTAAGAACAATTTAGAAGCATTTGCTGAATTAAAAGTAAGTACACGAACGCCATCTGTTTGATTATGATTAGAACGACGCGCTGAGGTTCATATTACAATAGATTAACAAAGCATTTCAGAAGAACCCGTCTTGGTCCGGGCTCCTTTGCAGAATAGATCATCTGCCTTCCTGCCAGGCAGCTCGCAAAAGGCGAGCATAGGCTTACCGACATTAACACCATGACATCCTATTAGATGTTAGTTTCGCAGCGATTTGTCCGGATTGGTACCACCAACTTACCTATTCCTGTCGCCATAACGTCATGACGTGTTCCGGTTCGGAGGGTTAGGTAGCCGGTAAACTTCCTATTGCTCGAGGCCTAACATCCTGACCTTAGGTTGGCAACGCACCATTACCACCTTTGGTGTCTCTAGGCAGCGTGAGTTTCTTAACATCAAGAAACCCGTGTGCTTGTTTGCCTTCCAAGTACCAATATCATAAAAAAAAATGTTAAAAAAGAAACTACCTATTTAGATAAAAGGGCATTGTTATAAAAAAAAGGATCTTCAAACTCTTTTTTTTTATCCAAGAGGAGGCAAACGAGCAAGTGGGTCACCTGATGGAAAACACGGGGAAAACGGAAATCATAGCTGGATGGTAGATGGGATTCATTCCTATATTTAAAACAATCTCGCAGATACGGTCAGGTCGTGACCAAAACAAATGTGACTTGGTTGAAACGTCCAGCACTGACAAGTAAGCCGATACGCGTTAAAATCCGGCATGTAAGCTACATATTATGTTTTTCAGACACGTGTTGGTGACGGTCAAGTAATGGAGTTTTACGGGCTAACAGAAACAATAGGACCATTTTTGATCCCTAATCCACAAAGCCCTGTAGGTAGTGTTGGGACGACTAGCCCGCTTTATAGCGTAAAGGTAAGGGTTCTTGTGTAACATAGAGTAACAAATGAATGAGAAAAATGTAATGAAAAGTCTGCCAAGTGCGAGTTGGACTCGCCTATGAAGGGTTCTGCAGCAGTATTAAAGATATAACAGTTCTTTAATATGCTCGAATTCATAATAATTATATTATTAAATTTTATTCGCCTCTGTGGTCTAACGGTCCGGGTGTTGGACTTGACTGCATGAGGTCCTGGGTTCGAATCCCAGGTCGGCCAACATAAAGAAAATTGGATTTTTCCAATTTTCTAATTTAAAAAAAAAAAGAATGTTGGTCGGGATTGGAAATGTGCCCGGTTGGCGATAGGCTTGCCACCTATCACATTGTGGGACTTAGTGTCTTCGGCTAGTCGTGGATGCCTTGGTTGTACCTCTGCCTTCCCCTTCGGGGATATGGGTGTGAAGATACTTATTACATTTTATTAAACGGCGCTAAACGCTTGCGCAATTCTAAACTACACAGCGCCATTTCTTGACAGTGAAACACAACTGTTAAAAGTATCAGACATTACTTATCGTTGTACTATAATAGATGTACCATCCTATCCTATTAATATTATAAATGCGAAAGTTTGTAAGTATGGATGTATGGATGTTTGTTACTCTTTCACGCTCGAATGGCTGAACGGATTTGTCTGAAATTTGGAAGAGAGATAGATTGTGACCTGGATTAATATATAGGCTATTTTTAATCCCGATCGCACACCGGGTTTCTGTGAAAACGCGGGCGAAGCCGCAGGTAGCAGCTAGTATATAATATGTATATGTATATATGTACTTTCCTGTGTGTTTATGTATATTTTTGTGCATGTATATATTTGTGTGTGTGTGTGTGTATTCTATGGTTCATTTGTGTTATGACTATATTTGCATAGTATATATTTTATTGTTGTTAGATAATTTGTTTACATTTTTTTTACCATCATTGTTTCTGTGCACCCTATCCAACAAAGCTCTCTTACGCCCAATATTAATAATCAATCCTAATCCAAAATTTGATGTCCAAGACTGATATTTTGATCCATTTTTATGTTATCGCTTGCCAATAACATATCTGTGGACATGATACATATGGCAATTATGTATAGGATAGGCCGGCGGATACGCAGCTATCTAGATTGCTTGAAATCCATCTTTAGAGAAACATTATTAACATTGGCCGTTAATGAGTTAGGTTGACGCGTAGCGAATGCCATGCTGCATTAAGTCCACCTTTGTACACTGTTGTACATAAATTTTATATAAATAAAAAATGAATAAATAAAACAAAAACATCTCACACAAATTTCGTTCCAACCAATTTTCGAAAATATATATTAGAAACCTCAATATCATTTTGAAGACCATAGATAGAATAAATGTTACCCACACTTCTGGATTTGACAAAAAAAAAGTTTTTAGTTTTAGCTCTAAGTATGGGAAACCCCCAAAATTTATAGTTATTTTGGTCAGATATTTTATATATTTAATATTTGTATATTAGTATAATATTTGTATATTAATATAATATTTGTATATTAATATAATATTTGTATTTTAATATAATATTTATATAATATTTGCGTGAAAATCTTAATGCGGTTCACGGAATACAGTTACCTACTTACTAAATTTTAACAGCATAGCTCTTATAGTTTCCGAAAAAATGGCTGTGACATGTGAAAGGACAGACATGCAGACATGACGAATATTTAGGGGTTCCGTTTTTCAGCCTTTGGCTACGGAACCCTAAGCTTGTTAATTATTAAAGATTAAAACTTCATAATCAGTATGTGTCAATAGTGGTAATTTTGTTGCGCACGCGCTTAAATAATTTTAAGTTATCGCTATCTTCTTTCAACAAAAGTATTAGAAAGTTCCGTTTTCCGTTTTGTTAGATTAAACATTTCACAAACAATTAATCTATTCCTCGAAACAATTTGACAGGACCATACTAATCTGACATGTCTGAAATGTTCTATCTCTTTTTTTTTGTTTAATTTCAAAAAGATAGCATGCATTTAAAATAAGTTTAATAATACCACCAATATGAAAAAACTGGTAATACATGTTATTTCCAACAGATTTTTGGCTCAGGCTTCCTCCGCGTTTAGAATTCATTCAAGTATGAAGTGGAACCGCGTACCTACCCACTATTATTTATTCTTATGATTATCTCTTCGGGAATGTTTGTACAAGATTGCTTAACCAGTTTCGAAGTTCGATCAACTTAAAGAAATAAAAAAACATGTGCATGTACTTATGTACGCGCGTGAGAAGTTATACTTGATTATGGCACTATAAATAAATATGTTTCGAAAAGTATATAAATCGCACTTGTACAAAACTAAAACACGTGTGTGAATGTAGCAATATGTTTCTAATGCAGGCAACTTCATGATTTACTTTTGCGTGACAGTTGCGCGTGCATATTCAAATTTCACTCTCATCATTTTTTTAGAGCTGGGCAAAAACTACTTTTTTAAGAAACGAAACAGTTTTCAGATTACATAAAACAGTTTCAAAAAACGGTTTTTTTCAAAACACTTTTTTTAACTTAATATTGAGTTATGTTTGCATAAAACAAACTTACCTTCGTCCTTTGCCCAGGCTGAGAACTGGAAAAATAAAGTAGCTCCTTTGTAGAATAGACTATCTGCCTTCCTGCTAGGCAGCTCGTAAAAGACGAGCATAGGCTGACCGTCAATAACACCGTGACATCTAGACTAGGTGGTAGAGTATTACAGCGACTTTCCCGTATTGGAATCACCGCCTTACGTACTGCTGCCACCATACCGTGAGTGCTTGCCGTTGATGTGTTCAGGTTTAGAGGATAAGGTAGCTTGGACAGGAAGGTCTATTCTACAAAGGAGCCTGGATCAACAAGGTGAAAAAATTACAAAAATTTGAATAACCTATATGACAATTATTTCTGTAGCAGAACATGCAAGGACGAGGTTCTACTAAAAATCCGGTTTATTTTGACATCCCTATATGTCACATAAATATCGACCTTATGTTCATTTAACCAAGACTTATTTTAAAACAAACTCGAAAATGAAACTGAATGAAGTAGTTTCTGACGCTTTGTTTTCATAGAACTAAGATTTCATACAACCTTTGTCTTTAGAAACTGTTTTTTCAAATGACTGATTGGAGAGTGCACAATATCTCACTCATACTAACGATGTTTGCAGCAGGAGTGAGCGAGAGAGAAATGTCGTTGTCAATGTGTTCGTTCGATACAAGATGGACGGATTTTCAGTCTACAGTTCTACGTGCAGGTCCGCAACTGGTTTGGTAACGGACGGGTTTTGTCATAGACGAAAAACTGTTCGTTCGTTTCACAGTACAAAAGTGTTTGTTAAAACACTTTCTGTAAAAACGCCCATTTATAAAACAGGACTATTTTTTTATAACGCGCCTTCCTGTGTAGGTATATTATTATACTCTTTGAACTCGCCTACAGAAGTATAACTCAAAGAGTAAAGTAAGTGTCCATAAAGGGTATAACTGGAAATTATGGAAAAGTACTAAACGCCTTTTTTCCGACCTAACAAACTATAATTTTATTTATTTACTGCATTGCTTTCTTGTAGTTGGTGGATCCCGAAAGTGAAGTAGAAATAAAAGAATCTGGCGTATCTGGTGAGATCTGGGTCAAAGGATTCGTCTTCAGTGTAAGTACTAAACCCTCAACTTGACTCAAAGAAGAAATGAATTACAATAACACTTTTATTGAACTTCTATGATTTGGAAACAAAATCGAAGCATAGAAAATAATAATAATAATATAACTAAATATCCCTTGACTATTTACAAAAATTGAATCTAACCCCAAAGTAAGCAAATTTATATGTTTGTGTTATGGTTGTAATGTTGTAAATGCAAGGAAATACTTAGAAACCAGAATAAATTAAAATAACACCCAGACCCGGAAATGCAGATATCTAAATTTTCATCATATAAATGCCTGACTCCGTCGGGAATCAAACTCGAGCGTTGGTTGGTCGAGTTAAGCGTGTATGCTAGCACTTCAGCCAACGAGGTGGTCAAATTCTGAAGAATTACACAAACATAACTTCAGCAAAAGGTTTCCAAATGGGGTTTTGGTGTTGTATGTTACAAATTAAATTAATCTTCTCTTATATATCAAAATCAATAACTGTTCGTTAGTCTCACTAAAACTCGAGAACAGCTGAAGTGATTTGGTTAATTTGGGTTTTGAATTATCTGTGGCAGTCCAGGGAAGGTTTAAAAGATAAGAAAAAAGGGAAAACTAGGGAAAACAACATTTAAGTTTTCCCATACAAACAGAACAATTGGAACGCCGGGACAGCTAGTGTTAAATAAATAACAGAAACTGATTTTCTTTTAATGATATAACACAAGGGTAAAATACATAGGTATAATACAACAGTATAATTCAACGGTATAATACAACAGTATAATACAACGGTACAATACAACGGTACAATAGAACGGTACAATAGAACGGTACAATAGAATGGTACAATAGAACGGTACAATAGAACGGTACAATAGAACGGTACAATAGAACGGTACAATAGAACGGTACAATAGAACGGAATAATAGAACGGTATAATAGAACGGTATAATACAACGGTATAATGCAACGATTCCTTTCACAGGAATATTACAAAGACCCAGAAGCCACTGCTGCAGCATTTTCAGAAGACGGTTACTTCAAAACAGGAGATATCCTTTACCGAGATGATGATGATAATTTTTACTTCGTAGATCGGAAAAAGATGTTAATAAAATATAGGAACTTCCACGTGAGTGCAAAATGTCAAACCTTTTTCTTTCCTACTTTTAATTTAACACACCTTCCTTTGTATACAATGTCAAATGATTATTTAAAATTCTTTCATCATTAGGTATCTCGATTATACTTTAAGTGTTGGACCAACTTAAATTGTAACACATGTTGAATTTAAAATTAAAGCGAAGATATCTTCGTGTTATAATTACAATTCGTATTAACAACAAATGTTTCATGCCTTGTAGGTCATACCATCAGAATTGGAAAATGTGATACGTGCACATCCAGGAGTCTATGACGTTACAGTTATTGGTATACCAGACCCTGCTGATGGGGAGAGACCTGTGGCATGCGTCATTCGAAAGAATGGCCTAGCAGTCACAGCACAAGAAATTAAAGATTTAATTACTGGTCAGTACAATAGTTTCTTAATTTACATTGTTCTCTAGGTAGTTAACTTCAAACGACAAATGAGAAATTTCAGGATGGCAATTCCTTATATTGACTTTGGCGTCATTCTTTCAGTGTTTCTCAGGAGGTAGAGGTTACCTCCAACGCTGGGCAGTATTAATGCCTTTCACCACTTACAATAATCGGCATAGAGGAGTAAAAACTGCATTTGGTTCAAATGAGCATACAATTTTTTTCGGGTTTAGTGAATTTTACGTTTGTGATTGCTTGGCCCAATGATTTGATAGATCATTTTCCAAGGAAGGTTAAATACTTGAGCCTATAACATGTTACAAACTTTAGATGCGAATAAAGCACTAATTAACGTCTCATAATAAAACAAGAAGCTTATTTTTTTGTGGTACGCTGCCTTTAATGTTTCCAATTTAGTTAAGGTTTTAAACTATATCCGTATGTAAATTAGGCAGATATCATGTAATACTCGTATGATTTAAAAGCTGTTTATCCGGGATTTTATCATTGTAGATTGTATTTTTTTACAAACTCTTATCCTTCAGTATCCCTCATCCTTTGGGGGTTAATTTTTGAACAAAGCGACCTGTGTTTGAAATTGGTATTTTAAATATATGTATATCGAATTTCATCAAAATCGGTCCAGCGGTGTAGCTATGAGAGTGTAACAGACTGGCAGACTTTCACATTTATGAGATTAGTATGGATGAACTGGAGAACTCTATCACTGAATTTTTGAAGTGAAAACTTCTTAAGCGGCGTTGCGCACTTTTTTTGGAATGGGTAAAAACTTCTAAACTTAACGCGAGTTTAACGGACGCGTGACCTGAAATTTCGTAAGACGAAAATTCCGTAAGACGGCGCAGGGCGCTTGCGCGAGTGTTCGTGTTGTCATGTTTGTCTACGATAGCGCAATAAATGAATATTGTATTCTACCACATAAGTGATAGTACTTTCATACTGATAATTAAAGCAATTCGTGCCAAATGATTCCCTAATCATTCCAAAATATCAAAAATGCACAACAATATTAACTTTTGAATATCAAGTTTTTACTTCTGCCGGCACTCCTGGAGTGCAACTCGTTTATAGAAATTGTTTCTACATTAGTATTCTTATGGTTCCAGATAAACTCTCAAAAAACAAGGAGCTACGTGGTGGAGTCCTGTTTCTAGACCAATTTCCGATGACTTCGACTGGCAAAATAGCGAGGGCAAAATTACAAGAAATAGTATTACGCTCTAAGCGAGAATAACCTGTGATATAATCTCAATAGTATTTTAATCTGTTTAATAATAATATTTAATATATCTTGTTTATAATGTGAATATTGTTTTTGTCTTGCAATATATCCATCGTCTCACAACACATAAGTAGAACTGCAATATTTATAAGACTAATAAAACCTATTTATTTTGCATTTTCAATGTGCCGAGTGTGAGTTTCGCACGAATTTACTTTACTACCGCGTTTGCGTTTGGACGTTCCAAATGTATGGAATAATTTAGTTGCTTCGACTATCCGCTAGAGGCGCTGACAATAACTCCATACATCAAGGTCGATAAACGTAAACGTGACAGTAAAGTAAATCATTTCAAAAACTCACACTAGGCACACTGGTTTCTAGCAGCTTCGTCAGCGTAAAGTTAGCATTATTTTCAAACCAACTCTTATCTCCTATTATAGTCTACTTTATTAACCGAGTTCAAAAAAACGAACAGGTTCTCAATTCGGCCGGTATCTCTTTTTTATGTATGTGCACCGATTTCTCCGAAGTTTTTGAACCGATTTACGTAATTAGTTTTTTGTTTGATGCGGAATAGTTTCGAATTGGTCCCATAAAAATTTGATTCAGGTAGGTCCATTAGTTTTTATTTTATGAGAATATTTTATCTAATTTAAATTTAATACTTATAATATTTATTTCATTTATCATTCACTGCAAACTCTTAATAATTTCCTCCCTAGTAAAACAAAAGTCTCCCCCATTCAAACAATAATTTTGCCTGTTCTTCATTATGCTGATTCATGTATTCTCGATGTTACGGAAACTCTTTTAAATAAACTTGAGAAACTTAAAAATTCGTGTATTCGTTTTATCTTTGGTTTTCGCAAATATGACCATATCTCCAACTTTAGAGGAAAACTCAAATGGCTTCCTATCCGTCTTCGCAGGAAGTCTCATATACTTTATCTACTTTAATATTTTGTATAATTCATCTGCGCCCCTCTTATCTTCGGGAGAGTTATATTTTTTTTACACTCCAGCGAATCACCTTGTCGTTCTAGTCGTAGTTCACATTTTTCACTCCCTCTTGGGGTCCGCGATAGCCTTTCCCTGCCCATCTTCAAAAAACGGTTGAAAGAATATTACTTAACACTTTCAGGTTTCTTATTTACGAGTATATATAGATTTATATTAATCCTATTTTATAATATGTCATTATTATGAGTTTTTTTTGTTATGTTTAGGTTATTTATTTATTGTGTGTGACACCTTCCACTGTATCATCACAGATTCTATTTTTAGGGTTGGCTGGAAGATATCTGTAGACCTAGGAGATAAGCCCACCTTTTGTGCATTTTCGTTTATCACTGTCCACGTTTTATGTCATAAATTGTACACGAATTGAATTGAATTGTAAAGAATTAAATAAAATGAATAAAGCTATTATTAGTTTAGGGCTTGGCACCGACTTCACACGTATTAGTAAATAGCTCATATAAATAATAGGTAGTATGTAACTAATATTAAATATTTATTATTTTTTACTTTTTAGTTTATTGCTGATACTATAGGTGAAAGTGGATAAAACTGCTGATAAAATTAAAACTAATGGGTCTACCTGAATCAAATTTTTATGGGACCAATTCGAAACTAACATCAAACAAAAATGTACAAACCATGAGTACTTTACTTTGAGTACGAGAAAATGTTTATGAATAAGACGGCAAATGTATTTGCTTTTTTACTCTGTTAAGTAATTTACCATAGTTTAGATCTATGTAATTTGCAAATACTACTGACACTAATGGTTCGACAACATAATAATAAAATTTATAATTTCCAAGATTACAGCAAGTCACGATCTGTGCCCCGAGTGTATTAGCCACATGTAGTTTTCACTTACCATCGCGTTTACGTTTTTAACTCAAATTTGTATAGGGTTTTGAACAGCGCCTCTAGTTGTCACTATAGCAAATTTTATTGCTAGTGTTTTGGCCCAAAACGCTAAACTCGGTGAAACGTGACGGCGTTAATGACGTATTTCATCTATTTTGCGAGTGTAATGGCAGTTTTACGTAGAAACGTGCGTTTATGATACTCGAATACGCCAACGCGGTAGTTTATAACTGTCAAGTTCTTTCGGTTGATGTTTTGTCAGTGAGAAGCAAGTGAGAAGTGAAAACTTGAATTCCAATTCTTTTAGTATTCCAAATAAGTTAATATTAATTACATTTAGTGAATTATTATTGTCTTCAAAATGTTTTTAGAAATATAAAGTGATGTCTGCTCGCTATTTATTTACTTGGAATTACTTAAGCTCAGGATGAGCGGTTAAGCCTTAGGGCTCTAAAAAAAAGCATCCGATTCTCCTTCGACCTTGAAGAGGGTCTGTCCAAGA
>NJDC01001464.1:13476-29213 GCA_002245475.1 Calephelis virginiensis
GGATAATAATGCCACTTATATCATTTTAACGGCTACCTTACGCTCTAACCGGAACATGATAATGAATAACATTGCTGTTTCGGCCGACAAAGACAAACCCTAAAAGACAGACTTCGCGCACAAATCTACCATCTATTAGTCACTATGGCAGTGATACAGAAAGCCAATATTTCACGAATATAATGTCTTAATAGTCATACAACATAAAATTTGATATTGTTTATATCATAATAGATTAGGGTAAAGAAAAGATGCTAATTTACTTATAGTTTGTTAATTTATCGATATCGATAACGTACGTGACCTTTTTAACAACCCTTTCTTTAACTCATACATAAACAATTTACTCACACTCAAGCATATTTTTTTTTGTGGTTTCGCTTTTTAACTGACTTTGTTTATCTAGTACATACTAAATCTATGGTTTCGATACCCGATGGAGACACACATTTGTTTATTAAAGTAAACGTATGTATTAATATTTTTGACTAGAATTTATAACTCAAGCACATAATTTGCTTACTTTGGGATTTGATTTGTTTGTTTGTGTGTTTGTTTGATTGTTATTTTATTACACCGCCTGACAGTAAATCATACACACCCCCTACAGACATGCAGCGTCTTGTTAATAAACACAGACTAATGTACTCCAAGGTACAACCTCGTATTAAAGTGTTTATTGCACTGTGGTATTATAATAATATCAATATCAACTTGACTTTACTTTAATCTTTGTTAATAAGACGGCAAGTATCTTAATATGTGTCAGATTATTGTGTCAACTTGAACATTGAAATACATTATTAGTACATGTTTTATTAATAACATGGTAAAAATGTTTATTATGCTTTGCCAACCTAAAACTGATGAGAGAATTGAGACATTAACTTCTTGCTTAAATAAGTTTGTCAGCTACATTACCTTTCAAGACCTAAACAAGACATGACGAGCACTGTCAAGCATGGTAAAGGAAAGATGACGACCCGTGAGAAGTTTGGTACCTCCATCTTTCTTCCACCACACTGCATGTTGTCGCAAAATTTATATCTAGAATCTACAATGTCAATGTTTTTTGCAGGTGTTTCTCAAGCAAAATAAGCTTGATGCTTGTATCAAAGATTGCACACGTGCCCTCGAACTGAATTGTGATAGTGCAGCAGCATATAAATTCCGTGGACGCGCATACAGGTGAGTTAGGTATAAATTTCCAATATACAGGGTTACTTGGAAAGGTCCTGCCAAATTTAAATATAGGGGGCCAAAGGCTTAAATGGTAAAGTATTTTAATATAATTGCCAAATTGTAATATTTACTTTTATAAACATTCATTCAATACAGTCCGCAAAAATGTTTCATATGTTGTTACGTTATGTCGTACCTAGTACGAGTTACGACGTCACTAGCCCGCGAATGCGACTGCGGTCGATGGGAACCAGTTTTATGCTTTGTTTACGTTATAACCATGCATCGTGTACTTTGCCTTGGATAAAAATCGTAAATTGATATTTATTTAATTTTTATATTATTATATATAAGTATTATATACAATATTTCATAGATCGATAGAATCGTTTCTCAAAATTTAGCTGGAACTTCAAATGTCACCCCGTATCTACTGCTGCCGCCGTAACATTAGCCATTGCCTTGTTTGGCGATAGCATCTCCGTTTAACTTTTATAATTTTTTATAAACTTAACATAACTTTTATAAATTTGTTATCTTAAAATATAAAGTACCTTTCCCTATTCTCCTAAATCTTTATAATACGCTTGCTGAGTCCATAATCGCATATGGACTTACAAGCTATGGAAGAACATTTAAGGATAAAATATACACATTGCAGTTAAGAATACTAAGAATGTTATTACCAAGAAAAATAAAAATGAAATTGTGTAACAGTGAAAATATTGAAATCTTTAAATATTGTAAAGTATTACCAGTTCATCCTAAGCTAAAAATGCTGATACTAATAGAACAATTTAATAATAAAGCTGTACAAACAAAGATATTTCATAAAATTTACACTAGAAAAATAGCGCATAATAGACTTCTAGTACCTAAAGAATATAATTATTATGGGAAGCGCACAAACAAAAACTTAGTACCTAGTTTATTAAATAAATTTGCTTACAAAATGTTAGCAGTTATTACAGATAATATATAAATTAAAATTAAAAAAATATTTCTATGATATATTACAACAACCATAAAACATTAAACATTGAAATAAAAATTACTCACTGCAATCAAAGATCAACCTGTATAACTTTGCAAACGAAAGAATCCGACGCTGTTCAAAACCGGTTCCTTATCTGTTTTACTATGCGGTCTAAGCGTTGAGACGTAGCAATAAGTGCGGAGTTTTTTGTTTTTAAATAGTTTATTAATACGTAGTGATTAGTTGTAATGTTTTTGGCATGCGGTTCATTATATTATATGTTTATTATTGTATTTTTAAAAATATTACAATTTAAATTGTTGCGGGAGGCAGGTAAGCTTGCGGACAAACCAATTTAAGGTTTTTGCAAAGCTTTTTGTTAAAAATTGTATATTATTTTATTAAATAAATGAAAAAAAAATACCGACTCCAACAGGAGGAGCTTATCAATGTGACTGTATACTTTTTATTTTATTTTTTTGTATATATGTTACGCGTTAACTCAACCAATATAGAACTGACTGATGGTTCTTCTTTGGAAAGGTAGGTCATGAATTATGATCCAACGAGTGGTTTTTGAAGTTAGACTTAATATTACATAAATGTTCATCAATGTTGATGATATTAATAGTGATGCGAAGACTAGGATCAATGTATTATTAAATACTAGCAGTTCGTCCCAGATTCACACTCCCTCTCCTTAAAAAACACATCGAAACCAACGGCATAATATTAAATATCTAAGCATACATAGAGATAAACTGCGAAATGCGACTTTGTTTTACACTATGTAGTGATAATCCAAAACTAATACGCACATATTGATCAAACTTATGATGAACCATTTTGTACCATGTGGAATTATTTGCTATCTTTCGAAATAAGAATTATCAAATCCACGACTTGGTATCTAATGCGATAGTTTCAGTGGGTTTTTGCAATTTTATTGTCTCTTCTAGATTGATGACGTCTTCTACTTTATTAACGCAAAAGATGAAATTGTATATATTCTTTTAGGTTATTGGGCAAATTCGAGGAAGCGTCTCACGATCTTTGCGAGTCATTGAAAATCGATTACGACGATCAGACTAACGAATGGCTTAGCGAAGTCAAACCTAATGCAGAGAAACTACGCCAACACAAACTCAGCCTTCAACGTAAGAAGGAGGCTAAAGAGGTAAGTTTTTTATGGCTTATTGATTTTATTATTGAAGTGAAAACTTCTTTGGCGGCGTTGGGCACTTTTTTTGGAATGGGTAAAAACTTCTAAACTCGCAACAGGACACGTGGCCTGATCGAAAATTCGTAAGACGGATGGAGAGTAAACAGCCGGCGCGGCGTAGGAGAAGAAATATCCTCTCTTTTTACGGCGCGGCGAAAATGTATGCCTGCGCCTGCTGTTTCGCTTAGACGGCGCAGGGCGCTTGCGCGCGAATGTTTGTGTTGCCATGTTTGTGTACGAAACCGCAATAAATGAATGTTGTATTCTACCGCATAAATTATAGTACTTTCATATTGATAATTAAAGCGATACGTGCAAAATTATTCCCTAACCATTCCAAAAAATCAAAAATGCACAACGTTAATGTTCAAGTTTTCACTTCAGCCGGCGCTCCCGGAGTGCAACCCGTCGGTTTTTTTATGTACATGTTTTTTTACAGCGAACAAGCATATGACCCTTCTGGGGGTAATTATGTAACTCAGTTACCCACTCAAAATGGATGAGTGTACATCGAATCGCTGTCAAATGACGTGTTTTGTATTTGCTATGTCCAGTGACCAACAGAAACACAACAGAGATAGCAAACAAAAATGATAGCATTTGATGTACACTTTTCCAGTTTGAGTTGACAACTGAGATACATAATCACCCCCCTGGTGGTAGGAGATATAGAGAGAAAGAAAGTTCTAATAGGTACGTCGTTGTCTTGTGATCGGGATGTTCGGGCTCGTCTACCCAACCCCCTGTCCGTATATATGATAAAAGAAATAGGTAACTATCCAGATGATGTTGTATAGCACTTTACCACCAGTGTGTTGTTGTATGTAACCTGTGCTCGCCTCTTACGAGTTTCCCGGCAGGGAGGTTGATGGTCTATTCTACAACGAGGACCCTGACCAACACGGTGAAAAATACCAGTTTCAGTTTCTTCCATGAGAATTTCATGAAATTTGACATTATATTTCTATTCTCTCCACCTCTATGTTATTTATTACTCTCGTGTAAAATTTTCTCGGGATCAAATCAAGTCTGAGTGAGCGTTGTATGTCAAATTTATTTGGCGCTCGGGTGCCACTTAAATAGATCATTGTTAATACGTACAAATCTTCACGCCGAGTCCCTTACAGGGTGGGTAGATATTGTCTAGTGCCAATTGACACAATTAATTAATCTTTACATATAAACACGCCGGTTTGTATAAACCTCTGTTTTGTCGATCTTTCATATGCCACATACATGACCATAGGCGCCGACAGCAGGGTGCAAGGGGGTGCAACTGCACCCCCCTGCCGGAAAGAAGGTAGATAGAAAAATTACCTGACTGGACTTACGGGAGAGTAATGCTTTTCGAGGCTATGTATGTACCTATGTATGTTTGTGTTCGTATGTAAATATGTATGTTGCTATATATGTTGATTTCGATGTTTTATATTAGTTAATAGTTTGTATAGATGGAGATGCACCCCTCTGAAAATAATCCTGGCGACGCCCATGCACATGACCAACACCAAACCAATGGAGCGTGCCCTTGTCACATCGATATACTCTTTTAATCCCAATTTCTCGAATTGCTGATGCGAATGCGGATGCCATGTTGAATTATACGGAGTTACTTTGAAAGGACCGGCCAAATTTTAATATGAGGGTAAAAGCTCAAAAGGTTTATGCATTTTAAATATAATTGCGAAATTGTAATATTTACTTTTATAAACATTCGTTTAAAATAGTCCGCGTTAACTTCGCTTGTAATCCCGCTGTGTCTTACCTAGTACGAGTCAGGTGACGTCCCTGCCTGCGTATGCTATTGCGGTCTCTGGGAACCAGTTGAGTTGGTTACGTTGTAATCAAACATTTTGTATTTTGCGTCGGATAAAAATTATTTATTTACGTTCTTTTTAATTTTTAGTTGCTTCAAAAATCTAAAATTTTATCGATTTCCAACCCTCTCTTAAAATTTGGCGTGTCTTTTAAATTTAACCTTATATATTTGTGGTTAAATGTAAAAAATCAAATCAATAGACCTGAAACTAAATAAATACTTCGACATTGTACATCTTTGTAATCGTTTGTATTTCAGCACCGCGAGAAACTTCGCAGAGCCCGCAAGGCCCAGGAAGCGCGCTCGAAGGCTGCAAAGGAACAGACGCAGCAACAAGCTCAAGAGCCGGGCATGCCGGGCGGGTTCTCGGCCTCGGCGTTCGCAGAGATGATGTCGGACCCTGTTATAACGGCGGCTTTCCAGGTATCAAGTTGAAATTACTTCTTACTACTAACTAAACTACTAAATTACAACGTGACTGCATGAGGTCCCGGGTTCGAATCCCGGGTCGGCCAACAAAAAGAAAATTGGGTTTTTCCAATTTTCTAATAAAAAAATGTTGGTCGGGATTGGAAATGTGCCTGGTTGGCGATAGGGTTGCCACCTATCACATTGTGGGACTTAGTGTCTTCGGCTAGTCATGGGTGCCTTGGTGCCTCTGCCTACCTCTTCGGGGATATGGGCGTGAAGATACTTTTTTTTTAAGTTGAAATTATTTCAACCGACTCTCTGTCAATTCGACTGTATGTTTGTTGCGCGATTGCTCGGCCAGTTACTTCTTTTTTCGGGAAGGTTGGTCAGGATTTCGATGTTGTTATATTAGTTTTATCGTAATCGGAATAGTGGTTGCAATTTATACTTATGACTAAGTACATTTTCATAAAAATAGTTTAAAGGATATGATACAACAGGCGAGCATAGGCTAACCGGCACTAACACCGTGACATCTGACTAGGTGGTAAAGTCTTGCAGCGATTCGCCCGGATTGGTATCACCGCCTTACCTATTCCTGCCGCCATAATATCAGCGCTTGCCGTTGACGTGTTCCGGTTAGGAGGTTAGGCCGGCCGAGTTACGGTACTTAATACGGTAAACTTACTTTTGCTTGAGGCCTAACATCCCAGCCTAAGGTTGGCAACGCACCATTACCACCGTTGGTGTCTAGGTAGCGTAAATTTCTTAACATCAGGACATCCGTCTGCTTGTAAGCCTTCCAATATCATAAAAAAAAAACCATTTATAACACAAAGCAAAAGTTTAACGCAACTGTTGCCGTGTTATTAATAAACATGGACTAAGGTCGGTGTAAAATTAAGTTGATATTATAGTCTGTATCACATTGTAATACTGGACTACAATCCATGGTTACACCTTGGAGAAATTTGCGCCGCGTTTATTAATAAGACAGTGGGGGTATAGTTAGTGCACAAAAGAAACTAAGCACACTTACGAAAGGGTGCACGCAAGTGCGCGGAACGCTCCCTCACTTCCCCGGACATACCTCCGCCGATACCTTGAAAGGAGTGTTACGCGACATGTTACCTACTATACGCGACGCATTTAAATTTTGCGTAAACTGTACATCTATTTTTGTGTAAGTTTTGTACCAGAAGTCTGATGTAGTTTTTTTTTTTTTCAGGACCCAGAAGTGATGAATGCGTTGAGCGATGTTTCAATAAATCCAGCCAACTTTGTAAAGTATCAAAACAATCCTAAAATTAGTGCCGCTTTGGAATCGTTCAAGAAGAAACTCCAAGAATACTCGGGCCCAGGGGACGCTGCCGGCGGTTTCCCTGGTAAGTAATGGTCCTTACCAGCCATAGCACGCGATTTTCCCCGCTTAATAAAAGTACGACAAGAATTTCTAAAGAAGATATTCTTAAGAGTCTTGCCCCTTAATAAAGGTACGGAAAGAATTTCTAGTTTTACAAATTTTATTGCAAATTTATTTTACTTTTCACCCACACGTCACACATATCTTTACGCCAAGTCTCTTACGTGGTGGTAGGCAGAGAGTACCTAACGTCACATTCCCTGCAGATCTACTTGGTTTCCTCCACATTAGTTACCTTGTTCTAACAAACACGCCAGTTTCGGAAACGACACTACCCTCGAATAAAACTCGAGCGATTGGATCGTGGAATGTTAACCTATGTGGCCCGGGGTACCTATATCCATCCACATTCACATTGTATATTGTCAGTCTTCCGTTAAGCATAACCAAACCAACAGATTTATTTTTCGCACAGCTAAAGGTATAAAAGTATCTTTACGCCCATATCCCCGAAGTGGTAGGCAGAGGCACAACCAGGGCTGGGTGCACCCACGACTAGCCGAAGACACTGAGTCCCACAATATGATAGGTGGCAAGCTTATCGCCAACCGGGCACATATCCAATCCCGAGCAAAATTTTTTTTATTAGAAAATTAGAAAACTTAAATTTTCTTTTTGTTGCCCGACCCGGGATTCGAACCCAGGACCTCATGCAGTCAAGTCAAACACCTGAACCACAGAGGCGATTGTACCTTCCTTTCTAAATCATGATAAAAAAAAAAAGTATCTTCACGCCCATATCCCCGAAGAGGTAGGCAGAGGTACAACCATATATATTATGGATGATAAATCATATATATTATGGATATTACGATCTACGATGCTATGACATATAATTAATACTTAGGTACAATGATAAGTTTAGTAAATACCTAGTCCCAATAAAAACCAATAAATACCTAGTTCATCACATAAATGCCTTCCATTGGAAATCGAACCCAAGCCTCGCGGTTGGTCAGTGGCGTTAGGTGCGTACGCTAACCTCTCGATTAAGAAGGGACGAATAACTGACTAATTACAATTTGGGCATCTTCACTACAAGAGCGAATAGATTGGTTCTAGCTTAGGATTCCTCCATCTTTGTCTACCTTTCTGTCTAGCACCAACTACCTCCTAAGTGTTCCTTACAGTTCTTGCCATTGGATAACAATTATTGGCCGACCGAAAACTTCGGTTTCGATTATAAATCTAGTTTCAGCTTTTAGGCAAAAAGTGGTCGAAATTTTCTGCCTCCCCGAATCACCTGTGTTCATGAATTATGCTAGGTCACCAAATTTGGCCACTAAACGATGCTCGCATAGGTATGGTTTAAACATTATGACATACTATAAAAAAATTAAATAAATGTTACTTCCGTACTTTAGTGATAGTATTTTTATTTCATTTAACATAACTAGTTTTCTAAGCAACTGACTGTAATAATATTATGGGTTAAAAATACAATAGACATCATTATCAAATGAAATTCTTCACATACTAGATTAGTTTTGGTTTCGGCCGAAAAACCGTTCTCGGTCAGATACTAATTTCGGCGAAAAAATTTAAATTGAAAAACAAAATTGTGTGTCTAAAACAATTTTTTATATTTATTTTCTAGGTTTCGGTGGTGTTCCCAACAATGCAAACCCGCCTAAGCCATCAGCAGATGACGACGTCGGTCTGGACTAAAACTACACATAACCAAATCTATATACAAGATCTTTTAAATCACTTTGTAAAATCGTTAGGACTTACGAGTTAAAGCTTATAAAGTAAAGTACTGTGTAGGCAAAACCGGCCCGTCCACTAAGCGAACAAACCGATGTTAAAAATAAAAGATTTAAGCACTTTTTAAATTATTAAATATCGACCTTATTCTGTACCCCTGCCAAAGACCCGAATAGTTGCTTCGAATCCACCTACTCTCTGGTTTTCCTTTGTTTAAACTCGGAAAATATTTTACGTTGACCATAGTGTCTCTCCTGTGGACATTTAGATAATAATAAAATCGGGTAGATTATATGACTTTCCTTTTTTAATTTATTTCTAACGCATTCTTTAAACTTTAACTGTGCCAAAAAGGGGTCCAAGGTTTTTGCTAAAGGTTTTTGACTTTAAAAACTTGGTTCGAAGTTATATTTGTTGAACCTCAGTCTTTATAAGTTTTTTTGAGGTTTTCTTGCAAAGTGCTGGAACTACAACGAAAGTTTTTTTTAAGCGACTTAAAAGAGCACATTTTCAAATAAAAATGTTGAAGAGGTTTTTGAGCTTATCATAGGAACTACTGCCACTACAACGAAACCTTATTTTTAGCTATTTAATAAAAGCTTTAAAAAAATACGACTACTACAGTATGACTTAAAACTATAAACGTAAAACAAAAATAATAAATCTGCGATTTTTATTTAAATTATCAAAACAGCTTTGTCTAAATTTTTAGTGAACAACTCGTTTGCTAAGGGTGCTGTTTTTTAATAGGGTCGATATTTTACTATCATGTGCTAAATGATTTTTGTAACGCTCGTTGATTGGTTGACCTATAAGCGATAGATAGCCAAACGCGTTCGTATTTGGACATATAACATTACTGCTCGTTCATACAAGTGATTATTATATATATCTATCTCTAATTTTAGGCAATGTAATGTTAAAATGGCTTTATACCATTTTAAAATTACATCATTTATACATAATTACAATATTTACGCACTCGGATTTTTGCTTCTTTTATAGTACGTAATATTAAATAAGTTATTTCAGTGCAAGTCTCGCATGTATGAACGCGCGATAGTATTTTTTTACTTTCATCTAGGTTTAAAAATGGCGGTGCTGTGTATAAGCTTGTATATTTAAAAATGTTTATTGCAACAGAACTGTATTTTTTGCATTTTTATTTGTATAAATTCTAGTCTATTCTTCAAATACAATGTTTTATTATTCACACGAGCACCTAAATATTTAAGTTTAAATATGTTTAAGTATGCTATGGTTAGGTTTTGCCCATTCCAATACTGCGTTGTTTACTTTTAACATGGGTAACTATTTTGATGGTTTCTTAGATTTATTATTGGTGTTCAATAAAATAATTAAACGTTTTCTTCTTTATCATTTGTTTTATTTACATTTTAATACGACACAACGTGAATCAATACTGGAAAGAAAGGGTTGTTCCCATCCAGTTATACTGTTACTCGTTGGGAATTATTTATTAAAAGTATCCCAACAAGTAACATTGGTGTTACTTGATGGGAATGTTACTCGTTGGGAATGGGAACAATTCCCAACGAGTAACAGTGTAAGTGGTTGTGTAACTGGATAGGACCAACCCGTAAGGAATTGCAGACTATACATTTTAAAGATATTAATTGTACCTTGTTTCATTGCCATCCTAAGAGCAGATGGCAACAAATACAGGAAGGCGAGTAATCGAGATTATAATACCAAATGGAAAAATCCAGACTAGCTATTTCGCTATCCTGTGGGCACACTGAAGCCACACCTGTTTGTACCCGTGCCTTAACTATAGCCGTGTCAAAATCTGTTTAGCCGTGAATGCGTAAAATATGCGGATACGGTTGTGTTCGCGTATACTGTAAGTGATGAGGGTACGATCATTTCGTCTAGTTCCCATTTTAGTTTTGCCTAATGGATGATACAACCCACAGTACAAATATAGAACAGTATGTTAACTAAACCTGTCTATAAAATACTTACCTGCACCACACCCCGTTGAAGTAGTGTTATGCTATTTTTTATATTATGATCTATCAATCGCAATGCCATAAAACTACGTAATTTACAAATATAAGTGGATAATCTCATGGTGGTAATTAATTCCAGCGAAAGACGAATAGGTACGCTCGCATTCTTTATTAATAGAAACAGCGTGACCACTAATCTTGACGCAATGAAACCAGTAATCATAAAAACCAATCTCAGATCAGTTGCATGGTAACCGCTGTTATTCTTCAATGATTAACAAAGATATCTTAGCAACAAATCTCTAGAAGGCTTATCTTTATCTGTAGATAGGTTATTAATATTGGCCGTTAGAGGCCTCGTCGATGTTATTTGCATTTTTATACGTAACACTAATTTGCGATAGGAAAATTAGATTATCAATTTAATATTTCGAAAGTTAGTTTATTTATCGAAATAGATTTAAGCCCGGTTCCTATAATCAACGAACCGTCACCCATTAGTATAACCATAAGTAATTTACCGACAAGTAACAAAGCGTTGCTCATAGTTACACAAGATGTTATAATTTAACAACGAATGACCGTAGCTAGATTTTTTATTATTCGTACAAAAAGCTACCGTTCGTAAGCAAAACGACTCGTTTCTTGCAAATAAGAACCGGGCACTAGTCATATTTTTAAGCTATTGCATAGCTTCTATCGCAAAAGACCTAATCCCAAAATTCCATAACGAAAATAACCTAACACCCTCCATTCCGACCGGCACAGCGGTGATACTTTTAAGCTATTGTTTAGTTTTGCCATCTATCGATGAAAACCAGAACTTTTAATGACTTTTTGATCACGCTTATCTCTTTAATTCAGCAACTCGCCTCTAGGTGGCATTGTTTGTATCGCCGTTACTGCGCATGCATAATCCCCCTCTTCACCCCGCAATCTGGTGACTCATGCCTGCTTAAGCAATAGCTTTACCGCGGCAGTCTCCGAGTGCCACACGTTTTTTTTAGTAATGTACATCTTGTCATTGTTATATTTAGAAAGTGTTGCTGCTGCTACATGCTAGCCTTTTTCTGTTCGCTGATATTGAAGCATTTTAACATGAAATAACTGAGATTTCGGTAAAGTTCTTATCTTGTGCAATAGGCAGCAATATTTGTACCTAAACCTTGTTTAAATGTAAGTTTGCACAAATAAATCAAGATCTGAGGTTTAAGATGTTTATTTACAATAATTATAACAGACAATGCCAATATTGTACGTGTATAAGTTTCTATCAGCGGCTCTATCTGATGTTGAAACAACTAAATAACACCATACATAAGCCACTCGGGCCGCACTCAGAGAGGTCAATTAACATCAAATCATCATTAAGTCACAATTTTGTATGGAAAATGTCTACATAATGACTGATTAAAAGAGAATTGAAGTCTTAGAGGGCTGCCGTCACTACAACTACTTATTGGTTCAGGAGCACAGTTGCAGTGTCGTTAAATCTACCTCAGCAAGTACCAGCACAACAATGTCGAGAAAAACCAATGATTGATGTTCAAAGTTATTAATTAGCATATCTTAACAACAGAGCACCTATTGACCATAGTTCTTCAAGTTTTACTGTATAAAAAGTATCAATTGTGAAACTTTATGGCATGTTCAAATGTGGTAAAGATTACGAACTATTTTTAACTAAAATTAACAACTACAATTATTTTTATAAATATAAACACGACAGATATTTTATACATATATGTGTGTGCGTGCGTGTGTGTGTGTGTGTTTGAATTTTAATTTGTAATTTTTTAGTTTTAGTTTTTTTTCAGCTTTGTTTTATTATTGTAAAAAATGTGTTATTGTAATATTTTGTCACTTTTTTTAATTTGTTATTCTAACTAGTTACGAAACAAATCAAGATTTGACTTTGAAACACTTTTTCATGACTAATTACTTATTTCCTGCATACAGTGATCTACTTTACATCGTTTTTGAACTTTGTAACTTTGTCCTGTTGGTGCTTGTTGAAATAGATGTATTCAATGCAATGACTCTCTTAAATGCCCGGTTCCTGTAATCAAGCCATTTTTCGTACGAACAGTTTTTTCAACGCTCTATGCTATCGGTTGGTAAGGTATCTAACTAGGTTCACTCGCCACAGGTAATTGACTCAAAACATATTTTGTGGCACCTACATAAAGCGTTACCGTCTTACTTGTAAACTTTATCACACTGAAATGCCTTGGAGTACTTTTTTCTATTTTTATTATTAAGATGACTATAGATTTGGACAAACTATAAATGATTATAGATTATGGTTCTTTGATTATATGAACCGGGCATAAGTAAAATATTGACATTTATAAGTCAATTATACATCATTAACTCTACCCCACCCCAATCTTATCTTTCTTTCATGCAGCTTCAACCAAGATGGCATGTTCTGAGGAAGATAGTGAGCATTAGGGAACTTGAGTGGAGGTGGTGGCGATTTGAACGGATCTTCATTCTGTAGTTTCCTTAACAAATATTCCTTATTTATTTGTTTTGGATCTCTGTATTTATCCATGTATAAGTTAAAAGGTTTTCTACGGGGAAACCATTCTTGTGGCCTGATGTATGGTTGGGGGAAATCATACTCGTATACTAAAACAAACATAATTATTAATTTTCATAAAATCTTAACCAGCATTGAGTGATTTCCATGAGATGGGATAGATTTTGCTCCACATTGGTCCAGGTCCGCTGAGTAAAATAGACCATCTGCCTCCCTGCCAGGCAGCCAGTAGCAAGTGAGCATAGGTACATCCTCGTAAAATAGGTCATCACCGACAAGACCACTGGTGGTAAAGTGCTATTTAGCAACTTAACCGGGTCGGGATCCACCGCCTTACCTATTCCTACTGCATAATGACCGTCATGATTAGTCTGGGGGTAGGTTTACCACCCGTTTACTTGCACAATTGGCCTACCTATAACATCTATGGTGTCTATAGGCCGCGGTTACCTCTTACCATCAGGAGACCCGTGATCTTGTTCGCTGACCTCTCACATAAAAAACAATAAATGAATGTAGATGTGAAATACCAGGTAAAATTAAAAAATATAACTAACATAAACTGGAGGTTCAGTATATGTTACTATAAAGTTTTCATCAGTTAATTCAATATTTTTAATGACAAAAACAGTAAAGACTTGATATGGCGGGTCCTAAGTAATTATGATCATGTAAGTACCAATCGATGTTAAACGAGAAATGCTAGTTCGGTCACATGGAAAGAAATAACAGAGGAAATATTGACAAATTAGGTATACACTGCAAATGTGGATGGATGTTGGTACCCTAGATCTAGGTTGACATCAAATCACTCTGGTCTAGAGTCTGTGTGTTCTTATGAAAAGGGTAATGAATGTGGAGGGAACCAGGCAAGTTTGAAAGGATCATGAGATTTGGCACTCAATACTCTCTGCCTGTCCTGAAGGGACTTGGGGAGAAGGTAATTATGTATATAAAAAATGCATTTTTATAACTTTTATTTTCGCAATGACAAATTTATTAAAACAGTGTTTTTGAACATTTACGTTGTTTACGTGTTATTCATAATTACCTACAAAACAACATATGAAAAGGAAAAAAACACCGGTTTTATTAAGAAATTAAAATTGTTAATTAATTAATGCAAACTATAATGAATGAACCTCCACTTTCAGTTTTTGGCAGTTTTTCCTATTCACTCAGTATTGTTACCTTTGCCACACTGATATGTTTTTTCTTCTTATTGTTATTATTAATATTTTAAACTTATGTTACAGTTTTTGTATGTTTAATCTCTCTTCAAAAAATAATAAAATTCCTTAGAACAAAAATATATTGCCTGTTAAAGATCGCGTTGTTTGGCTATAAGGCCTTCCTTTGTGTAAGTACTACAAACTATAATCTCATACTGTTGATAATACTTATTTGTATTTACTTTGTTGAAATTTTATTGGTTCACAATAGAGTTCATTGATTCATTCACAGAGTAGATTCTCTCTATAATAAGTAAAAGAATCACTACCCAGATATTTGGATTCCAGCAGATAAATATCCCTTACACAAATTCCTATAAAACTATTCAGTGATCATTTAAAAAATGCATCTTATGCTTTGAGATTGTACAATCTGTACAAATAAATAATATTGGAGTGTCTGTTTTTAACATTAAAATAACCTCTATTTACTACATGTATATGATTGTATCTAGGGTAGGTATAACAAAACGTTTTTTTTACAATTTTTGTGTTAGTCTGTTTTTTCAAGCTAAATTTTGAAATGACTGGATTGATGTTGACGGGACTTTCACTAGCTTATGTAAGTGTCTGGGCAGCTGATTTCATAAGTAGTAACTAAGGCTACTTTTATTAAAAAAAAAATTAATTTACTTCTTAAACTAGATATTTTTGTTGAATTTTAGTCATGAACATCATTCATAGCGGGCACAGTTAATGACTAATCTGAAATTTATGAAATACTTACTAGGTTCCTTTTGCTCTAAGGTTTTATGGAAGAAATCTCTGACCGTTAAATCCCAATCACTTTGGAAAAATGCAAGTCCGATAGGAGTAATGATATCTTGGTATTTCTTATACCAGTCTCTTGTGTTAAATGTCCTTTGTTCCAAACTTACAGATGTTACTGGAATAGAATAATAATTATGTTGTACCTAGATACTTTAAAGAGTACTTATATTTATTTTTAACTCATATGTTATACCTAAGTACTATTTAATATACACATTGATTCGGAATACTTTATTCCCATGGACCATATAAGCTATACTTGTGCACATCAACATAAATTATAAAAGCTCCATATACGAGGGGCCTTCAATAATTACTTAGCCTCATCGCCCCATGGCGTAGTTGTTACAAAAGAATTTTACTATCTTGCAGTAAATACTTTTTGAAGTCTATCAAGTAGTTTTCAGTCTTTTCCCTTCATTTGTTTTGTTTCGACAGCCTTTGGAAGCGAGCGTGTCGGTCGGTTTTGCAAAAAT